>JAFVLL020040122.1:0-19644 GCA_021397915.2 Tor tambroides | reverse complement strand
TTTATATATTCATATTTTATTATTATTATTATTTACTATTCTGACTGTGGTTTGTCTGTTCAAAGGTTTTTGTTTGTTTGTTTGTTTGTTTTGTTGTTTTTTTTTGTTTTTTTTTTACTAGTATTGGTACACATTGTGTTTATAATTGCTCTCTGTTTCTGTGTATACTCTATTCTGTTTAAAATCAATAAAAAAAATAAAAAAAAAGTATAGATCATGTTCCATTAAGATATTTTGTAAATTTCCTACCGCAAATATATCAAAACTTAATTTCTGATTAGTAATATGCATTACTAAGAACTTCATTTGGACAACTTTAAAGGTGATGTATAAATCTCAATTTAAAAAAATTGACCCTTATGACTGGTTTTGTGGTCCAGGGTAACATATGCATCAGAATAACATGACGTTTTTGTTCGTTTCGTTATACCCAATTAATGATTGTAAACTGTGGTTAATGTGTTTTGATGAAACGTCTGTGATGAATTATACATCAGTAAATCACAACAATCCCATGCTATGGGCAACGCCATTCATACAAGTTACAGTGAAAGTTATTTTACACAACTATTTGAAGCTTCTGCTTTTCACACGGTAGTGTGAATAAAGGTCTTTTACATCATAATGTGACAAAATCTGAAACGAGTTGTTTTCTGATCTTGGTTTCAATAAAAGCTGTTTTGGACTAACGAGGAAGCTTTGAGCTCTGAAATTCACAGGATGATTTTATAGTACAATGACCTCTTCCATGTCAAAACATCAAGGACAATTTGATTTCTCAATTCATGACTGCTTTAACAATCATTAAAACATTATTTATACATCGTTCATGGGATGAAATGTTCTTGAAACTCATTTTTGTAAGCTGGGTATTGGGTGTTCATCTTAAAAGGGCTTATGTTTCAATCATAGTCAATTAGACATTCCCATGAATATCATTGTGAAATGAACTAAATACCTGTTCTTATTGTCTTCTTCACTGGGTTTCTCAAGCTCTTTGCAGAATGAGTGAAAGAAGCCATCAAGCTGCCTAATTAGAGGGCATAGCCAGTTGCCTCAAAGGGCTCACACCCAACTATGTGACTGTATCACCATCTGAGAAAAGGCTGCCTCTGAAGAATGGCCCATCTGTTAAAGACTGTGGCCTGAGGGTCTGGCTGAAAGAAGAAGCTTTGAAAAGGCATGGATCGATGGCTTCATCTCAGAATGGCAGAGAGCCACGTAGAGACCCCGTACGACACTATTCCACCTTTATACGAGCGAAGGTTAATGCTGGGCCATATGTCACAGTGACATGGGTCACAGTGCTGACTGATGTCCAAATGGATTATGGATGTGTGCACTCTGTGTTGTGGTAGCTCAGAGAAGTTTGTCATTTCAAAATTGATAATAATTTCTTTTCACACAATTTGCATGGCTAGGCTTGTAAATCGAGTCTTTTTTATAATGTTAAATTATGCTGCTATTCATGTCCAAGCATGGTGCGATATGCTCTGTTACATATTATCATTTAATATTATATTATGCGCCGCTGAGTTAAATATGGATTTGCTTGCAACATCGCAACTTTCCTTTTTGGTAAATGAAGCTTTCCATCATATGTAGTTTTAATACATTTTATATCTGCTGGCTCTGCAACACAGGGAACTGAACATATACAATGTATATGCTATAGAAAAAAAAGCTCTTTGATTTAAACTGGAAGCAGATGCGAGTCAACGCCTTCCTGTATAAGGTGAAGTAGATGTATAAAATGAAAATAGGTTGGCACCATTTCTGCTGAGAGTCACATAATTAAAATTTGAGGCAATAAATGCCTCACAAAAAGGCCAAGCCTTAACTTAAAGGGGTCATATGATGCAATTTCAAGTTTTCCTTTCTCTTTTGAGTGTTACAAGCTGTTCATCCATAGATAAGATCCCTGAAGTTGCAAAGACTAAAGTCTCAAAACCAAAGAGATATTCTTTATAAAAGTTAAGACTCTGCCATGCCCACCTAAAACGGCTCGTTCAAACACACCCCACATGTCTACGTCACGATGTGGGGAGATTTTCATAACACCGGCCAAATGTATACGCAATGAAAGAAGGCGGGACTTTTATTCTCGCTGTAGTATTGTTGCTGCCACCGGTGCCATGTCCTGGAGACGCTGTTTCATTGTGAAAGCGAAACTACTTTGTTTGGGCTTCCAAAAAAGGACACAACTAGAATTCAGTGGTTAAGTTGTATTTACAACACTGTTCCAGAGCAGTACAACGCAAATATTTGAGTGTGTGCAGCACATTTTACGGAGGACTATTTCCTGAACTTGGAAGCTACAATGTTGGCTTGCACAAAGGCTGTTTCTATAAAGTGGGGCAATTCCAACTTTGCAAGGACAGTCTGACGCTTCTGACTCACAGCCTGTAAGTACATTTCTGCCTCTGATGATTCAAATGTGAGTTTTGAGCAATGTAGAGTAGCGCTTGTTTTTTGTCGTTTCTCCGATCACAAATGCAGACATGGTAATGTTTACGCGGCACGATGCGATGCAATGCGATACGTAAAAAGACAGTATAAGTCATTATAATCAGTAATTTATGTTCCCACTGGATGCAATAAATGCCTCGTTTATAATGGGTTTTATTGTTTTTGTGTGGTCGCGCCGTGAAACGCCATCACAATACAGTGAGGGGCGTAACATTTCCGTCTCATGCTTGAGGTATTCGGCCAATCACAACGCACTGGATAGCTGGATAGCACACCTCGCTTCTCAGAACGATGAGCTTTGTAAAAATCGACGCGTTTCAGAAAGGCGGGGCTTAGAGGAGCAATAATAATGTACAGTATGTGGAAAATAATGTGTTTTTTGAACTTTAAACCACATAAACACATTGCATTACACCAAATACACAAAATTATGTTCTTTTTAGCAACATCATATGACCCCTTTAAAAAACACAATGCCTCCAGCATGTAAGCCAATCATCATACATGAAACTCATCAAAGGCAACAGCTTTTTCCCCCTTTCTTTCAGAAACAGTACCAAATTAGCACAGAATCGAACAGTCCTTGTTAATAACTTTAGCCTGCTCGGATGGGTTGATCTCACCAATTGGCTGAAGACAGGAGATTAATGGACCCAGCTTGCGTACTCAATTACGAGAAATGCATTTGTTAAGCAAACTGCCAGTGACTCTAATCTGAGGAATTCTGACTCCCTCCCGAGGTCAGTAATTGGGTCTGTCTTTTTTTCGCTCTCTCTCTCTCTCTCTCTCTCTCTCTTTCTCTCTCTCTCTCCCTCTCTCTCTCTTTTCTATCTGCCCCTCCAGCAGGCCTGGACATGTACTGAAGCTCTTTGAAATGCATCCTCCTTCAGGCCAGCCAAAAACATGCTTTCTCAGAAACCAAATGCTCTTTCTCACCCTCAGAATCATTTGGGAATTTGAAGATCTGCAGCGTACGAGCTGAAATCTCAGTTTGTGTTGCTATTCGCTTATCGTTATTGCCTGTTATTGCTCTTGAATCTACTGCTCGAAGCCTCTGCAAAGAGAATTAAGAATTACATGAGTATAAATACTAACCTCATTACACATTACATTCATTAGTTCTGATTGAAGAGTTCAGATGCAAAAGCCCCTAAGTACGTCTGACATTTTTCTTTAAAATTAGCATTTCTTTCTGGCTAGTATGTATAGGTTTCTAAGTACTGGTACTTCTGAATGGGTTGAGGCTCATTTGAAGTGAAAGTACTTGATGAACGTTCTATGAGTATTCACTCAGTATCGTTATCTCATTTTTGACCAAGATGGCTTTTAGAGGCTTTTGCAGTGGAACTCTTCGATTCTAGTTATAATAGATATTTAGAATACTGGCATATTTATAATCTAAACTGAATGTCTGGAGATTTTGAACACCGCTTGATATGAGATCATAGGTTTTTTCTGATCATGGCAGATCTGAGTCATTCTGATATCCCCTTTCCACTTCAATTAAGGTTGCCATTGACATCAGAAATAGCTGGGATGCTAAGCAGTTTCAACCCCATAGGAACAAAAACAAAGACACCAAACCCATAAATGCCACAACATGACCTAACAAGTGAAACAAGAACCTTGAGAATGCAGTTTAGCTGAAGGGTACAACTGAGGAAATGTATATCTACTAAGTATGTTGATCAGTGATTTGTTTTCTCAGAGCCACACTTACATACACACTCTTACTTAATAGTTAATTAGTCACAAATTAGATGCAGCCTTTGTTGAATCCTTATAGTGTCTGAACAACAATTTTGTGGTATGTGTGTTTAAGTTTGCTTTTGCATTTATACAGAAAACATACAGTACATTAATGGCGATTTTCCCAACAGCTGCATTGAAAGCTAGAACAATCCAGCATGAGTTTTCTGCGACTTGTGGGAGCCATGCTGCGCTCACAATTTTTCCCAACAACCCCCTCCGTCACCAATTCTTAATCACCTCAAAGTTCCCAGCCAAAGAAAAGGGAAGAAGGGGAGGAGACAGTGAGAACGTTAAAGCTGCTGTGTTAACCAGCTTACTGCAATTAAAATTTATTTAAAGCTTACAAGGAATCCTTTCACTATTGAATAAATCAGGGCTGATATGACATGGTTCAGGTGGAAGTGCTGATTTCTGCGCAGGTCTTGTCTCCCTGTAATCACCCCAGTCCCACCTTCAGCGCTCTGGGCTGCAGCATAGAGGAACGCCCCTCTCTTGAGCGAGCGCTGGAAACTTCAACCCCCTGACTGTCCCGCGGCCTTCGCTGTGCTTATAATCATGTCGTTAAAAGAAATGTCAGTACACACCAGTGGTTCCATTTGAAGAGGGCAGGTGAAGTGTTCGGCAGATACCTCACTCTCTTAGCTGGCAAGTCACCACTGTGAAGTGGTTTTGGGGTGCTAATTAGAGTTTGTTAGCATGTTTAATTAGAGATAAGTTTCCATATCATTATCAAAAAGAATTTATACTGGATGGCTTTTTTTTATGTTTTCTTGTATTATTTTTCCATGCCTGAAGCATAGCATTTGTTCAGTTTATTTATTTATTTATTTATGCATTTTTATTCCAAAATTACTTTATTACATCAAGTAAATCAAGTGGTTTAAAATACTGTGAACACAATAGTAATGACCTTCAAATAATGTGTAAAATAAAGTGCTTTCTAAAGTTTTTTTTTTTCCTTTTTCCAGTCTAAAGTTATTTTCAAATTCATTCTGCCAACACAAACCAGTTCTAAAACATGCTGTAATATTATTTTAAATGTGTCCATTGCAAAAATGTTAAAGTAAGACATGTTGGCCTAGCTCATAGTCTGTGATTTTTTTTAATTTTTAATTTTTTATTACTGTCACTTTGGTGAAAGTAACGGAGGTACACTCCTAGAAATATGTTGTAATTCCATGGCTTCATCCAGAAAAACAAAGGTACTCTTTTTCTCCATACACCCACCTATGCTCTCCACCTCTGTGACTACACAAGTCTGTCTGAAGACTTGACAGCCTATATATTAAACTGTCAAAACTCAACCATTTGTGACAAGTTCTGGTATGAGTCACTGCTCTTCGCAGCTGTGAGAAAATAAAAACTCTTTCCTTCTTTCGTCGTCCATATAACCTATGGACAGAGAAGATGAAGTCTTATTCATGGACCAAATTTGTCAACTTACCAACTGATCTTTTTTGAGCTCAGAGTCCTGCCTCATTTTGTCATTAACATCCATTATGTTTCCAGAAGTGACAGCATAATTTGTCCGTCATGCTAAGACTGCTGAGTTTGGTGATGGTTTTACTTAAAGTCAACCCAGTGACTTTAAATAAATAAAAACTAACTTTTAAAGTTTCAGGAAGAGCTGTTTTCTAATCTAATTAAATCTGATTTAAAATAAATAAAACTTAATATTATATTAATATTATTATATTATTAATATTATATTATTTTATGTTTATACATTTTTATATAATTTATAATAATATTTTCTTTATTCTCTGCAGAAGTGAATATTTAATATCTACATTAATCTGTCACCATGTGTTCTCAAAAAGTTATTTTAAATTATTACCATCTCTGTTATTCTCTTAGTATTATTCTAACTATTTAAGCAATTTGATAGGCTCACCTGTAAATCTAATTAGTACAGTATAGTTTATTTAATCTGAGTGTAGTTCAGCTAACACGTTGCCCAAGAGAATTTTCTTAACCTTTAGTTTAGGTGTGTAAAAGTGAAGCTTAACATAATCATTACCACAAAGCAAATAAGATTATGGTTGCAAATGCTAGGCCTTTCATATCTCTCAGCAACAAGCTTGTCCAAGGACTGTAACAGTGCAGAGAGACAACTTCTGTTAAGATTGGCAAAGCACCTAAATAAACCACGATGACAAGACTAAGAGCTGCACAAACAAAGGATTAGGTGAAAGATGAAAGGAAAGGAAAATGGATAGCCATTTATCTTGAGTGAAATGTGTGCTACTGTGTGCAGTCAAGGGATGGAGTGACAAAAGGGTCGTACTCTTTGTGATTGCCTCTTTGTCATATTGATAATCATTATGCAGTGGGCTACAGTGTGGATTTTGCTCACACACTCACACATTTTTTTTTTGTGTGTGTGTGTGAATGTTTATGGCATTGCAGGCAGGCCAGTCTATAGTTATTGAATAAATTGATATAGTAAAGTATAATACAATTTTTTTTTTTAATATTACACTCTGAAGATATTATACTCTAGAATTTGTATCCCGTTATGCCATGGGAGACAGAATGAAAAGTTGATCCATTATAGAGATTTTATAATTTTGGGTTTATATTAACTAAGATACTGTAACTCTTGTGCATTGTGTTGAATGATAATGAGACTAGATGACCAAATAGAATAAATAGAAATTTTGATATGAACAGACATGTAAATTCATCTCACAGTAAAGTTACTAGTAAAACAGGAAAGAAAATGAATTCTTTACTATTACATTATACACTATATTCTATATTAAATAATTAGTGAGTTAATTGCTGTTTTCTGCACTAGTTCATCAGTAGTTCATCACTCACTTTGGCCATTACTCCAGTATTCAGTGTCACATGATCTTTCATAAATCATTCTAATATGCTGATTTGCATATTTCTTATTATTATCAATGTTGAAAATAACTGTTGTCAATAATTTAGTTTTTAACTTATTTTTATCAAGGACTCATTTTTCAGGACTCTTTGATCATTTGCAATTTTGAAATATTTGTCATAGAAATATTTTAGAACATTCTAAATGTCTTTCCTGTCACAATTTAAAGTGTAAAAAAAATTTTTGAACAAAATTGCATGTTACTTTTCTTATTGAAGACATTTTGAGAGACATGCGAGCTGCCTGAACTGTTTGCGTGCTGTGATATGTCATGTCATCTGACAATCAACTGTTGGCATTAATATTTTTTCCACAGACTCATGTTGATATTTATCCAAACCTTACTGTACCACTTGAGCTGTGTGGTGTGGTTCAAATGAATGGCAAATTTCTTTAACCTCTGATTCTGAGACGTCTGTTGATACACTGACGTACAAGGCCGCACTTCACCCATGAAACCTGGAGCCTGACACGACTTGTTGGTACTCAGCCGAGCCTGGCATCTTGCTTCAGGACCTGGCTTTAGGACCCCTGACTGTTGGCCGTGGCGTGCCCGCTGAGAAGTGTGACAGCGAGACCTGACAGCTCTGGGGCCGGACCTGTCACAGTCACACAATGGAGCTCCGCTGGTGTAGCTCAGACATCAACAACACCCTGCTTCCTGCTGGCGGATTAGAAGGACCATGACTACAAAGAGGCATCTGACAAGAAAGCCCGTGTTAAATTGGGCATTAAATTTAACATTCGGTCACAGGGTCATAAGTATTCAATGGGAGATCATGAAAAACAGACATTAGCGTTGGAAAAAAAAAAAGTTGAGTGAATTTTTCTGAGTGCTTGGAATGGGATAATGCACCCGGTACTAAACATTACAGCACTCAGGGTACTTCTCAGTCCATAGAAATCCCATTATAACCCTCTCAAAAGAACTGCATGGTCCTAATGAAGCAAAAACCCAGGAATGCGGCATTCCCAATGGTTCTTGTTTATTCAAAGAAAGATTACAAAATTAATTTGGCCTCTCGCCCGTATCACAGAAGTCTAATTAATCCAGGATTCAAGACAGACATATACTTGGACCCAGCACTCGCTGACGACGGGGATTGTAATCAGCTTGAAGCTTTCAAGAAGCAAAGACTGGAATCTCTTCAAAAGGCTCTCCAATGCATATTGGTCACACTGAATGCGGACACTGTGCCTCATTAAAATGAGACAGCAGGTGGTTAAAAGCTGCAAAACCTCTTAACCCAAAGAAGAAAAACTCCCCTAAAATTCAAAACTATTACCACACTTAAGGTTTCTTCTGTGGTCACCCTGGTCAGCCTTACGTGCTTTCACTGGCCACTTGCAGGAGAGCCCTGTTTTAGTTTCTTTCAAATCCTGCTCTGCAACCACAGTAGAATAACACCACAGAACCCTGGCACAACGCTGCTACTGCTGCAATGCTCCTCATGTCCAGCGTACTGCTACAGTCATCACTGATCAGGGACTGTGTATGTGTTTCACTGTATACACTGTCACTCAGTTTTAGATACAGCAAAAATAGTGAGATATTTTTACAGTTTAAAATAACTGTTTTCTATTTGAATATATTTGCAATTTATTTTAAATGCAATTTATTTCTGTGATGGCAAAGCTGAATTTCAGCATCATTACTCCAGTCTTCAGTGTCACATGATCCTTCAGAAATCATTCTAATGTACTGATTTGCTGCTTAAGAAACATTTATTAATATTTAAATATTATGAAAAATAATACGAAAAGAGTTTATATTATGTACAATTTTTTTCAGGGTTCCTTGATGAACAGAAAGTTCAAAAGAGCAGCATTTATCTCAAATAAAAAAAATTCTGTATATACAGTATTCAGCATTGGAAGTGGATCAAAACCTTTCGTCAAAGTTGTCCTAAAACCAAAACAATACCCATTCTTGTCTTAGGACAACTCTGATGAACTTTTTTGAAACACTTCAAAGCTTGACTACTATAAATGGTTTTTACTGTCACTTTTGCTCAATTTCATGCATCCTTTTCTGAATAAAAGTATAATTTTCTTTCCAAAATAAATAAATAAATAAATATAAATAAAAAATCTTTCTAGCTCCAAACTTTTAAACAGTATAATGATACAAAAGCTTTGTATTTCCCATTTAGTTATTTAATTATTTTCAGAATCCTGAAATTTCTGAAGAATCTTGTGTCACTGAAGACTGGAGTAATGACTGCTTTTAAAATAACAGTTTAAAGTATATTAAAAAGGTTACAGTTCTACATTTTTTTTTACTGAATTTTTGGTGAAGTAAATTTTTGAATGGTGGTATCTTTTAATATATAAAATAAAATATATGGTAACATAATTAGTTAACTACTTTACTTAACATGAACTGAGAATTAATAATAATTTTCCAGCATCAGTCAAAAGTTGTGTTTGTTAACATTAGTTAATGGACTGTGAACTAACATGAACTAACAATGAACAACTATATTTTCATTAACTAACATTAACAAAGATTAAGAAATACTGTAATAAATGTACTGTTCATTGTTTGTTCAGGTTACAGGTTACATTAACTAATGCAATCTTATTGTGAAATGCTACCAAATTATTTATATTTTTATAACCTAGTTATTTCATTAAACTGAATAAAAACTTATCTGGAAAAAATAAATAGACCAGTGAAACTTCTCCAGGATATGTTGTTTGATAAATGATATTGCTGAATGCTTCATGTCTTAGTAGCATCACTTCAGGACATAAAACAATTTTTCATGTGGTGTGACATGAAAAACTCTGCTCTTGAGAAGCAAAACAGTGCTCCTTTGAAACTATTTGCTTGACAAGAATTTATTATTTTTCTTATTTTACAGCAGCTCAGTTCCATTGGCCTGTCACATTTGCTGATATGTTGTCGTCCTTGAATGTGTTTATGTGTACAGAAGGAGGAAGAGGGTCTCATTTTCCCCTGGGTTGAGCACTGTTTGGAACAGTGTTTGTGTTTTCTCTTTTTTCCCTCAAATGTTCAAACTGCCCTTCATCAGTGCCCATACACAGCTTTTACTGTAAATGTCATTAATGGACTATGACCTCAAACACTTTAAAGACTGCAAAACACACACATACTGTGCCTGTAACGGGCCAAATCCTGAGGTCGCCAAAGCAATGACCTAAGAGCCTGGTCATTACCACTGAATTGAGTGAGTTTATTTATTTATTTTTCAGCCATGAGCACAAGAGTGGTATTGATGGTGTGAAGGGGTGGAGTGGTGTCACTGTAATGGAAGTTGAAGGGACTGCTGAATGCACGCAGATTCTCATTGAAATGCAACTCACTGCTGTGCTTTGACAGGCTTTGACATGCATATAGGCTACATTCCTCCCATCAACTCACCAGCATGAAAAATACATGCTGAATTTTGTTTGGATGTGACATTTAAATAGCAATAACCTGCTGAGACTCAGTTACTGTATTTATCTTTTTTTTACATTGTAGTGGTTGATGCATAAGAAAATATTCATGTTATGAAATTAGTGTTATGTTATTAGTGTTAATTAAATGCTACATGTATTAAAACATAATGAATATTCCTTTTTTTTTTACTAAACTCATATAATGTTACAATAATAAAATAATATTACATTATATATATATATATATATATATATATATAACTAAAACTGATCATTTATAGTTGTAATAATAATAACAGGGCATGTGTTTCATAAGCTTTTTCATAGTGAAGTTTGCTAGCTTAGGGCAATGTCTGTAATTCAGCAATGACAAGGTTTCATTCATAGTTTCTTTGTCTCCACTTCGCACATTACTAGAGGCAACTTCCGCCATCTCTGTGGGCTTCATAATTTAAGGTTGTTTTAATCAGTTGTACTGCTTCCAGATCCCACACACTGTAAAAAGAGCAACTACAAATCATTTTAAGATGATGCATCTTGTGAAAAGGCAAGAACAGAGCAAGCTGCCTGTAAGGTAAATAATCGTGTGTGGCGGTGTGTGTGTGTGTGTGTGTAGTGAAACCCAGGTGTCATATGATAAATGTGTACAGAAATGTTCCAAGATTATTCTAAAATCCCCCAACAACTGACTAGAAAAACAGTTTACAATGAGGTCACCCTAGGCCAAAACAACAGCTCAAAGTTGTTTAAATGTTTCATACAATCCAACATGAGAGGAAATAAACATGTTGTAGTGTAGTTTATGCTTGTGAACTAGTTTTAATAAGGCTTAATGTGCTCATAGTGAACAGTAAGTATATGCTGTAGCTAATGACAACCACAAAATATGTGCGTCAGTCCTGGTGTCATCTTTAACAGTCATACATCCCCAGTGTAATCTAAATTGATCTTTGAGAGGAGTGCACTGATGAACAGCAGGAGGATTAGAAGGACTTTCCAGGGACAGAGGTGATTCTGTCAGGTCTGATTTCAGATTCAGCATGACAGAACGTGGGATTCACCCTCTGAAATGGGGAAAACAGAGCTGAGGTGAGTCTAGGCCAAGCCACCATGTGGGGGGCCCGCAGGGAAGGTGAGGCCCATTTTTACACTGCTTGTAGCTGGACAATACGGTAACTATGCAACACAATTCTTTTGCTTTTTTTGGCTGTACTGTGTTGGTTCATTCAAGTAACAGACGTTAAAGGGGTACTCCTTGTCCCCCCTTTTAATAAAAAAGCAAAACTTGAGGATACAGTCAGGCATGTACAATGGAATTAAAAAAGACCAATTTAAAAGAAGAAATAAGGCTGAACATTTTATTAAAAGCGTTATTTAAAAAATAATAAAAATGTTAAAATGTGTATTATTTGAGAAGAAAGCTGTTTAAATCCTTTTACAATCATTTTAGTGTTTATGGGGGTATAGTTTTCATGGTAACAAAGTAAAACTGAATTGAAACACAAAGTGATTCATAACATTAATTAATGCAGTACAATATTTATTTGTCTTTGTTAATGTAAGTTAATAAAAATACAGCTGTTCATTTTTAGTTCATGTAAGCTCAGGTCCATTAAATAATAGTAACAGATACAACTTTTGATTATAATAATGCATTAGTAAATATTGAGATTAACATTAAACTAAAATCGCTTCTAAATGCTTTAGAAGTACTTTTCATTGTTAGTTTATGTTATCTAATGCAGTTAACTAATGAACCTTATTATAAAGTGTTACAAATTAGGTTGAACTTTACATAGAAAAGCTAAGCAATTTTTTCCCCCCTATAATCATGTTAACACCCATATTGTTTGTGGCTTGTTATTTTATTATATTATGTATTTTAATGTTTATGAATTGGCCCTAGGGGCCAGTAGCTTAACATGCTATTTTTGTGCTTTTGCATCTTTGCAAAGACTAACAGTGGCTCAAAAACTTCACAAGTTCTTTCTTATAAGAAAGCTAGTAACTTCTGTTTGGTTATTGGCTTAGATTTTTATAGGTTTTTCCAGAAGAAGAGAAAAAGAACGTGAGTGAGACGGACTATGCCATATTGGGCCTGAAACTGAAGCAGGCCCGAAAAGCCTTTATGGAAGTGCCAAATATGAATCATTGTAGTCCGGATGCCAGACGGGCCTCTCCTGTGTTGCTAAGAGAGCCCCCCACCCATCGAGGAGCAGCCAGAGGGGTGGCGAGCGGGGGGCTAAGTGCCTCAGATGGCTGTACAGTTTCAGTTGTGTTAGATATGACTGGATGCTCCTATTCCTGTAAAGGTTACCTGGGTGGTCCGAGGCAGGGGGTTGGATTTTAATACTGCCACCTATTAGCTCCAGTGGGCTGTGATTTATGCAGCTGTCAGCTTGAACTTCATCAGGCTTGCAGGCCCTGGTGAGTTGTGGGCACCCAAATCGGGACCTGAGCCTCCCGGCCTCTCTCTTAAGGAGCTAATGTAAACGTTCCTTCGAGGGAGGGAGAAAAAGCAGAGCGAATGTAGGAAGGAAAAAAAAATGAGAGGAAAATACTGAGTGCATACCTCTGTCTTGCTCAGTCTCCCTTCTGAAATATGTCCCCTTTTGAATGTTTGGCCTGTTGAGAGGCACAGAGAGAGAGTTGAAAAAAGATGTTTGAAATCGAGCGTAATAATTGTGTTTAGACGCCAAGTAAGTTTATGTATATGCTTGTTGACATTATACCCACAGAGAGCTTGCACTTTCACAACTTTTTTGTTTTCTGCATGTAGACCATGATGTTGAAAGAATAAACAATGAAGCATAATTGCAGAACTCACAACAAATTCATTTCAGTTCTGTTTATTATTGACATTTTCTTACATAAAAATTCTAATATGAAATGAAAATGTAAAATTGTTGTAAAATGGTGTTGTTCAGCTGTATCTAGAACATAGTGTGGAAAGAAGAAAAAAAGTACAGTTGCAGAATTTAAAAAATGCATTTAAATTCCATTAAATAATTTAATTTTAGCTCTGTTTATGCTTGATAGTTCCTAAAATAAAAAGAAAAAGAAAATGAATGTGCAAAATTAAAATGTCTTAGATATTGAATGCTGTTCTTCAGCCGTAACCAATCAGAACAGGACATCACTTTTTGCACTGGCTAGCCAAGAAAGACAGTTTTTGAATAGAAACCAGGTATCATGACTTGAGCTCTGGCGCCACGCTTATAATCCTTACAGTCAATCAATTATCCTGATCTGGATTCCTGGCTATATGCTCTGTTGGGGCATCTGTTACTAATCTTTCACAAGTTTGGCGGTGGAAAGTATTTTTCTTGTTTAACTAAGAATAATAATAACATATATATGTTTCACTTTGCAACAAGCGATCTGAATTTTTTTTTCTGCAATCTGGTATCATTTTACAATTTTCAGCAAATGCTCCCTGCTTCTTTTTTTTTTTAGAAAAGAAATCAATACTTTTATTCAACAAGGTAATCTCACAGTAAAAGGCATTTTTAATGTTACAAAAGATTCCCATTTCTAATAGATTCTGTTCTATTGTACTTTCTATTCATCATATAATCCTGAAAAAATGTAGCAGTTTCCACAAAAATATTAAGCAGCACAACTGTTTTCAACTTTGATAATAATCAGAAATGTTGTTTGAGCACAAAATCAGCATATGATTTCTGAAGGATCACGTGACACTGAATGACTGCTGAAAATTAAGCTTTGCCGCCACAGTAATATATTACATTTTAAAATATATTAAATACACATCTTTCATCTTTAACTTCTAACTCTAGCACTTTCTATTCTAATTCTATTTTATCTATTTGTTTTCTTTTTTATTTATATAAAAAAAACACTTGACCCTTTAAGACTTGCACTCTATTTGTTTTCTAACTGCTTGTTCTCTTAAAAAAAGGCCTCTAACACTAGCTTTCTCTATTCTTTTTCTATTCTACCTATTTGCTTAAAAAAAAAAAAAAAGCCTTTGCTACATGTACTGCGTTAGGCTAACTGAAACTTGTCATAGCACTTACATATTATTGCTCTTTTGTTGATGTGATTGCTTCCATTGTCCTCGTTTGTAAGCCGCTTTGGATAAAATCGTCTGCTTAAATAACTAAATGTAAATGTAAAACTATTATTGTAATGTTTCATAATATTACTCTAATTTGATCAAAGAAATGAAGCTTTGGTAGGTATAAGAGACTGTTGATCTTACAGAACCAAAACTTTTGATAGTTACTATACAATAAGACTTTTAGGAACTGAATAGCAATAGTTCAGTTTTTAGTCTCATGGGCCTATATGTGTGTCGAAAATCAGTATTAGAGATTTACCAGTCAGTCAAGGAACTCTTTTAAAAGGACAGTTTTCCCAAAAATGAAAATTCTGTCATCATTTACTAACCCTCAAGTTCATGATTTTTTTTTTTTTTTCTGCTGCTGAACACACACACAAAAAGATATTTGTAAGAATGTGGTTAACCAAATAGCTGCTGATCTCCATTGACTTTCACAGTATTTTTTATACTATGGAAGTCAATAGGGACCAGCAACTGATTGGTTACCCATATTCTTCCAAATATCTTCTTATGTTATGTTATGTTCAATAACTTGAGGGTGAGTAAATGATGACAGAATGTTTATTTTTGGGTAAACTATCCCTTTAAAAGGCAGCACAGGCCTCAAATATTTTGTCAGTCCAAACACTTCACATTGACAGATGACTTAACTGACTGAGAGATGACTGTAATTTGTGTGAATGAGCACAAGCCTGAAATATAAGTTCCAACTAGCCATAACCCACCAATGCTGTATGTAAATGTAAGTAAGAGGCAAATTTCTGCTTTTACAAAAACACTTTCTGCATACATTATACAAAAATACCAGTTTACTAAATTCTTTTTTTTTTTTGGCATAGTGGCCCTTTAACATAGTCAACAAGTGAGTGTCAACAGAAGAAGCGTTTCACATCCCTCCTCCCTCTCTTTGTTTTACATGTGGGAAAATGCGCAACACAAAACTCTGGGTCGCTCAATGCTGCCTTAATCACCAATCAAAATAACGCCCTGATCTCACCACAGCTTAATATAAAACATCAGCAACACTATGAAGAACACATGTCTCTTTTCTCTATTCATTTTGAGGAAGGTGTTAGCACTAGCATGGGGTACTCACTAATTGGCCACCAGATGGTCATTATGTGGCATGTTGCGTGGAGGAGGTTTTGGAGGCTTGTTGCTGAGCACCTGGGGTGTTTTCTGATTGGAGGCTTTCTTGACAGATGATTTATTCATGTCATGTCATTGGTCAGACCTCTGTAGCCACAAGGCACAAATTAAGGGGGTAGTTTCCAAAATGCCCCGGCCATGGGCTACAAAGACTGGGCTCATTTACACAATGAGTCTTTAACATTGTAAGGGGTCAGGCCATTCGTTTGGTTCGCTTTTTAGTCACTCACAGCATAAGTCAATGTAACGTGTTTTGTTAAAACTATAACCTTATATGTGACCCTGGACTACAAAACCAGTCTTAAGTCGCTGGAGTATATTTGTAGCAATAGCCAAAAATACATTGTATGGGTCAAAATTATCCATTTTTCTTTTATGCCAAAAATCATTAGGATATTAAGTAAAGATCATGTTCTATGAAGATATTTAGTGAATTTCCTACTGTAAATATATCAAAACTTAATTTTTGGTCAGTAATATGCATTGCTAAGAACTTCATTTGGACAACTTTAAAGGCGATTTTCTCAGTATTTTGATTTTTTTGCACCCTCAGATTCCAGATTTTCAAATAGTTGTATCTCGGCCAAATATTGTCCTATCCTAACAAACCATACATCAATGGAAATCTTATTTATTCAGCTTTCAAATTTTTGAAAAATTGACACTTAAGACTGGTTTTGTGGTCCAGGGTCACATATATAGTTAAAACGTACATGCTCTTTCCTTTTATAAAATAAATCAGAAAACATTAATTGAAGCTACACTGAAAACCTATATTGCTTTTTTTTTGTTTTTGTTTGTATATATCTTACATTTAACATTCTCTTTTAATTCTTCAGTCAGAAACTTTGCGAGACCAAGTCCCTTGCAGTTATGTATGTGCAATTTATGATGTGGTGCGGCTGAGTGCAAATATTTGGTTTCACTGTGTTCTTTCTGGGGTTAAACCCATATTATGTACTTCAAAGTTGAAAAGTACTTGCACATGCGCGGAGTGTGACACTCTCCTCTTCAGCCAAGCTGCCTGTGTAAAGCGGTTTGCTTAATTTACATCGGGTCATGTGCAGAGGTCATACTTGTGATTTTGCAGGAAGGCTTTTCTTGAGGTCACCAACAAACTTTCCAGATGTGCCAGAATGTCATCAAACATGCATAAGCAGAACCGTGTGATTTTGAGACATTATGATAATAAAGATGGCAGTTTGGTTTCCCAAGCAAAAACTTCATGGGCGACTCACCATATTTTAAGGATTTGTTCATATTCATATTTGTTGATGTGAGAAGTGGGAGAAATGTGGGATAAAATAATAAAATTGAATGAATGAATGAATGAATGAATGAATGAAACAACTAAATAAACTGCAAGACCACATGGAAAACTGGAAATACTTTTGGTAACATTTAATAAAAAGGTTAAATTTGTGAGCATTAGTTAACATATTTAACATAATGAACAAAAATCTTTTGCAGTATTTATTAAGCTAGGTTAATGTCAGTTTGTAAATATACTGTTTATTGTAATTGTGTGTATATATATATATATATATACATACACACACACACACACACACACACACACATAACTGTTTCAAAGTTTTAGATTGGTAAGATTTTTTCAATGTTTTTAAAAGAAGTCTGTTCTGCTCACCAAGGCCACATTTATTTGATCTAAAGTACAGCAAAAACAGTAATATTGTGAAATATTTTTACAAGTTAAAATAAGTTTTTTTGTTTGTTTTTGTTTTGTTTTGTTTGTTTTTTGTAATTTGAATATACTTTAAAATGCAATTTATTCCGGTTTTTTAGTATCATTACTCCAGTGTTCAGTGTCACATCCTTCAGAAATCTTTCTGATATGCTCATTTGCTGCTCAAGAAACATTTATTACAATTATTATTATTTTTAGGATTCTCTAATGAATAAGCAAGTTCATTAATTTGTTTAGTATCAGTGGATCTCTAAAGGTTTCTCTCGCCAGTTTCTGAGGTTAGCTGATGAGCCATGTCGTTGTTCATGCGTGCTGGAGACTCTTGAACCAGAACACCGAACTCATGCAGCCCTCATTGTCCTCTTACACTGAGTTTTGTGTGAAGAAGAGGCTCAGTTTGTTTAGCTCAATGGAGCATTCTAACCCCACATGGCCAGATGCCCGATGAAACATATGGTGAGAATCTATCCCAGGCAAGAGATGGAAGATTCATGGAGTGCTCACTGGCTCTCTGCTATATATTACTTGGGGCCAGGGGTCAATTAAAGAGAAGATTAGACTTCAGTCTGTCTCCGTCTCTCTGACTTGGTCTGTTTTTCTTTCGTTGTGGCATTTGTATTCTTGCAGAGTAACACCACCGTGTGGATGTCAGAGTAATAGCTACAAGTGACGTATTTTCTGCACACAAACAGCTATTAAAAATACTGAAATTGTGTATACTGGGAGTTTACAAATTACTCTACAAAAAATAAATAAATGAATAAATAAAAAATAAGAATACACTCCACTGATTCATTTTCATTTTTATTCATTTTAAAATACAGTCAAATCCTTTCAAATCGTCAGGCTAAATATGGAAAAAGAGTGGAATGCAGAGACATTTTTGAAATAACATTTTATAAAGCTTTGTGTGAGCCATGGATAGAAAGCATATAAATAAACAGCATTGAAACATCTGAAAATTATAACTCTGTTATTGCCCAAAATCCTGTGGTCCAGTTTATTACATGTGTGCCAAAGAAAATATGTATTTGTTATTGTATTTGAGGTAGAGACGTTATCATCCCTTCAAACATGACAAAAATAAAGCATACTAAGTTTGGGAAAACCATCACATGGCAAGCATTTCAAAAGCATTAATGGGTATTGTGAAAAAAGCACCAATGACATTTAAAAAACAACAACTTGGTTTCTCGTTTTTTCATGATACAACAATAAAAAGAGCGTGCAACAATAAAAGAGCGTGCAAACAGCAATAGCATTATTTTATCAAAGTCAGCTTTACATATCATAGTGAAGCGTCCTGTTAATCCTACCTGAGGAAACATTTCAAGAGCTGAGGTCACTAAAGCTCAATGCTGCTACATTCTCTGGTGTAGCTATCATCTAAACCTGACATCCACCAATAAATCATTAACGACATAAGAATACCCTGGTGAAATCATGAAAAAGATGAACTTGTATTCTTGTGGCTAATTACAAAGTCCCTTGACATCACTGTTATGTACAGATGATTTTGTTGTAGGTTAGTTTAATCTGAATATTCATTTATATAACCAAAAAGAAAAAATTAAATGCAACGTCTTGTTATTTGGTGTTTATCCACATTGTGATGAGACACTGCTCCTCTGCTGGAAAGAGTTTTTCACCTCTATTGTTGAGGTTATTGGATCATTCAATCCAAATCGTTTGGAGGCCATAGCTTGGAAGAGCTGGGCCTGAAATTCAGTCTCTGGCTTTGCTTTCGCCTGTAATTGCTTCTCATTCGGAGTGAGTTCATTTCCTTCAGGTATCTAAATAAATTAAATATTATTATTATTATTACTACATTTACATTTATGTATGCAGCAAATGATTTTATTCAAAGTACAGGTGAAAATTAAAAAACAGAACAACTGAGGATATGATGAACTTAGCCCTGTACTATACTGCCATCGCATGGCAGAAATTGCGTTTTTTTTATATACAGTATCTCACCAAAGTGAGTACACCCCTCACATTTCAGCAACCATTTTAGTATATCTTCTCAAGGGACAATACTATAGAAATGAAACTTGGATATATTTTAGAGTAGTCAATGTGCAACAGCTATACTTCGTTTAACCATGCAAAGCCACATGTCCTATTCATCATGTTCATGTTTTTGTCTGCTTGACAGGACCATACAAATTTGTGTAT
>JAFVLL020040121.1:0-37530 GCA_021397915.2 Tor tambroides | reverse complement strand
TTTAATGCCAAAAATCATTAGGATATTAAGTAAAGATCATGTTCCATGAAGATATTTTGTAAATTTCTTACCATAAATGTATCAAAACTTCATTTAGATTAGTAATATGCATTGCTAAGAACTTCATTTGGACAACTTTAAAGGCGATTTTCTTAATATTTTGATTTTTTTGCACCCTCAGATTCCAGATTTTCAAATAGTTGTATCTCAGCCAAATATTGTCCGATCCTAACAAACCATACAACAATGGAAAGCTTATTTATTCAGCTTGTAGATGATGTATAAATCTCAATTTTGAAAAATTGACACTTAAGACTGGTTTTGTGGTCCAGGGTCACATATCAGGAACAAAATCATGATTTGTTGTCTGCAGTTTTTGAGACTGGTGTGGTTTTTCAAGAGATGGCTCGTGTATTTTGATGCCGTGAGTAAAACAATGATGTGCACTCTTTGTCAGCATCTCTTTCTTTTTTTAAAAAAAGAGATACAGAGAAAAATAAAAAAAATATATCAAAATAAAAATGATATATTATAGTTTTTATAGTTTATGTAATTATGTAAATGGTATATGTATATTATTATATAAATATTAATTTAAAAATGAAGATAAAAAAATGCTGGGTTAAACATTTAACCCAACTGTTGGTTGAAAACAACCCAGCATGTGTTCTGTCCAATATTGCCCCCAGCACTGGGTTGTATTTAACCCAGCATTTTTTAGCGTGTGAGGATGGCTGTTGGTAGAATGACCTGCCATTCACAAATGTTGCAAAAAAGCAAGTTTTTACATTCATACATATGTAGACCTAAGACATAACAAGCCACTAAATGCCACGCTTTCTGTGTTCATGTCTCTTTGGAGGTTCATTCCAATGTAAATCTCAATCTTGTGTTTATTGCCGATTAAAGAAACCTTTATTTTATAGCAAGTGTTGCAGTAATTGGCTTTTTCTCTGAAGTATTTTGTATCACACATGCACATTTTGAAGAGGAAGCTTCTCTGGTATTTTCTGTTGGGGCCTAATGGTGCAATTAATTTCCCTCCATCTGTTCCAGAGACTTTTAAAGAAAATGGATTTTTTTTCTTTTGCTTGTGCAGCTCTCTAAATGGGCTCTAATGAAGGAGATAGTCCATATTCTTGCTCATCTCAGGGGCTCGATGTGGGAAGTTAGTTTGGAGGTGCAGAAGACTGCCGATCTGGGCCTGTCTGCGATCCCTGCTGTGAATGTGTGTGTGTGTGTGTGTGTTTGAAGGTCAGTCCACACATACATCTGTCCACAGGCACCACATTTAGAGGGATTAGCCCTGTTTATTAATGGCAGTCTAATTGGTGCCCGGCACGAGGTGTGTGTCGGTGCCCAGAGAGCAGTGGCATCATTACTCTCTCCTTGCTCCCATCTCTCTGTCTTGCTGTTCCTGCCTACCTCATTACTCCAAAAGAACGATGGATAGCTTGGGGGCACACTCATCTCCCTAGGAGAGAAGGAAAGGTTGATCAGGTCATTACAGCTCCGGCTCCCATCATGCCTTGCAGTCCTCCTCAGAGATAAATGAGCAGATTAGCATTAGCTTTTAGCTCCAAACAACAGAGTATTAGCATAGCCACAGAGCTCGTGTTGATGTGATTGGACGGGGGGGCATGTAAATTAGCATGTTCAGAGCGACCGTGAAAACATGATTGGCTGAGAGGATGAGTTGAGCCTCCTAATTAACACTTCTTTGGTGTTATCAGGCCCTGGCATTAGTGCAGGGGTTTAGCCTTGAGTTAGTAACGCTCTCTCTTTTTGTTCTCGTCGGGTTATATTCCCAAGACAATCCTAGTCTTATGAAATCAGCTTCTGCAATCTCTCTACTTTGGTCAATGCTGTGTATTTGATCCCTGCTTCAGTCCGAATAAAAGATGACTGATCTCAGATCAGGCTCTGCACGCTTTTTGCTGATCAAAATACCTGCGCTTTATTTAAACAAACTGAATCAGAAACAGTTAGTAAGTTAAAGAACATGATTAGTGAATACTGCCCTTGGGCCTTAGCTTGCTTGTGTGTGTTTAATGCCTTTAGTGCAGAATCTGAGACTGGCTTAGTGCAAAAACAGTGTAAATCCCTGTTTAAAAACTCACCGCCGGAGGAGGCAAATCCTAACCTCACCCTGCTCGGTACGATAAGAGCTTTTCTTACAGTTTGACTCACAAAAGGGTTTATTGCTCAAAAGAGCGCAATATAAAACCTCGGAAGCTTACAAATATTTTGTTCCAGGTTAATATACGCAAGTCTTGAGCATGCAGTTTCTTAGTAGCTTATGTTTTATGTCTTATGTCATTGCAGTTGGCCATAAATAAAGCTTTTTATCTTATAAAAATCACTCATTATCAGTGGCATAGTAACACCTTGGAAACTAATCACAATCACCACTCAGGTTTTGTTTAGAAAATGTAATATATGTTAGGTTTTGAGAGTGTAACACAAATAGACAGGAAAAGTGTTTACCTGTAACCTCAAACCACCAAGCATTTGGTCTTTTTTTCTTCTCCCGTCATTTTCAGTAAAGTATATTCAGTACTGAGAATCCAGCTGTTAGTGATTAGAGCTCCACATCATGTTTGGAGGTTCTGCCGACTGTTTGCATCTGATTAGCAATTGCCCTCGTTCCCCACAGCAGAAAAAAAACGAGCCGTGATGGGGTCGGACAGAGAAAGAGCATGTTCCTTGTGTGTTTCCATTAGGGCCGGGCTCTGCCAGGGCATCCAAGGTTTCTCCGGTTCACCGCCAGCCGGTCATGAGTTTGCATGTAATTGGACCCAGTCAGGCCAGCTGGTTCTGTTTTGGTCCGCCGGGAAAATAAATGTTTTGTTTCTCTGTTTTGGGGCTTTCTCATTAGGTACTTATAAAACAGGACTTTGAAGATTAAAAAGCAACGCTCGCTGAGCCAGCTAGACAAAAAAGAGCCCTGCCGTGTTAGCGAGACATCCTGAGTTCACCAAGCACATCTTTTTCAAATGCATTTTGTCTCTCAATTACATCGCACAGCTTTACTGTGGCATAGGGGAGGATTAGTTCAAGAGTTCAGCATCTTTCATTGATTAAGCCAGCCCCTCAGGGGGATATCATCTCACGTCACACTCCTGTTCGTGGTTAGGGCGGGAACCGCAACTTGCACAAACTAGTTCCACTGTGTGCTGGTGCAATCTTTGTTGCTGTCATGGTTGCTTTAGGTCGGCTAGCCTTGTACAGCCAACTTGAAGTTTATACTTCGTGTTGTGGTTTCACGTCCCAATGCCAGCAAAAGGCCGCTGAAGGCATTCAGTTCAGCAATCACAATGAGAAGCACTCATAACCCTGATTAAAACATATCTTAAACCACCCTATGATGGTTCATGGTCAACTAGTCTGCCCGAGCCATTTAACTTGGTCAGTTTTGGTGGTTTTAGGGGGGTTTTGGACACTTTCTGAATGAATCAATGTTTTTGCACAACTGGATTCAACTGGATGAATGGTTCAATGACTTATTCATAAAGACAGTCATTTGATTTGTTCCTGAATGAACCAAGGTTTTAGAACAAATCAGTTGTGTTGAGTGAATGAATCATTGACTCATACAGACGCATCCAGATATGCATTCCTTCCTTCTATAAAGTAGGGAAAATTAGACGAAAAGAATGATATGTCTGAATTCATGGTATTCATGAAGCAGAAGTGAATAAAAGTAACTGGAAGACATGTATTTTTTTCTAATTGTCGCAGGTTGAGTGAATAATCCATTGAATTGTAGTTTGTAAAGAAATTCACTTCTTTGTTCCCAAATGAATCAATGTTTTTGTATGAATCGATTAGTGAGAATGATTCCCTAACTCATTTGTGATTTGGTTGATTCAAATCGTTCTGTTGTTTTGAATGAATCGATTCTAGTGAGTGATTAATTTGTTGACTCATTTATAATATCTGTTATATAAATTAATATGTAAAATCTTTGATTGTGTGGTTTATTATTTTTTCTTTCTCAACTAAAATGTTCTTTTCAGTCTAAAATTTAATGCAGTTGAGTAAAACTGACAAATTGATGAATATGACAATGAAATATTGGTTACATTTAAGGTAAATATTCATCAAAATACAAAATTAAAATTCACACTGCATATATAAGATAACATTTTTAACTGAACAGCCTGAATATTTTGCCGTATTTCTTTAAAGGCCAAACCAGATCTTAAGATGCGTGTACAATCACTCACTCGCACCCTAGCAGATGAGCGTATGCGGTAGGTATCGTTCCCTACACCAGCGTTGTGCTGCCCTGCTCGAGAGTGACAAAGTATGCAGCCGGGGGAGAAAGCAGTGGTGAATGTGTCTGCACCACATCCCTCTTTTTCTTCTGTGTGTGTGTTTGAGAGAAAGAAAAGAGGCAGAAGCCACACAGCAGAAGTAATAGTGTGTGTGACCACAGGCCAGAATCTAATAGCGAGGCTACTATCACGCTGAGCAGCAGGTGTTATTGGCCTCTCTTCCCGACTGCCGTGCCCTCTTGCACCCCGGATGACTCTCTTGACCGTGGGGGGTTCAGAGGAGCCAAACACTGGGTCAGCCAGCATAGCAGGCACGGGTGAGAGGCCAAACATATGCCTGAAGAGAAAACGAGGGGGGAGGAAGAGAGATCTGTTTGAACAGAAACAGCTTGAGACGCCCCCATCTTCTTTTTGCTTTGGATTGGCGTTCTTGTTCCGTTCCAAATAGTAGATCTCTCTCTCTAAGCCGGCAGCTTGACGACAGGCACCGTTGCTTTGATTTAGGGCTTGTTTTTCTGCAGCAAAACTTTGCGCCTCTCAGGGAAGATGTTTGATGAATGTGGTGCGATTTATTTGTTGTGAAAGAGTAAAAGAGAAAACGCCCGCCTTTTCTCTCGGATCGCGCTTTAAACTTTACAGATTTGAGCCTTGTTGCCATGGTTATATGATGGAATATAAGGAAAAAGGGCATCAATGAGTAGGCCATACTGTGCCGTGTATATGATCGTGTATGCATGAGGTGTTTGTCAAAGAATGTACTGCTTATTTCAATCAAAGATAATTGAAAATCAGTATCTCACCTCGTTCTTTTGTTTTCCCTCAAGGGCAATGAGTCGAATGAATGTATGATTATTATTTATATTATAGAAATACAGTGTTGGGAAGGTTACTTTGGAAATGTAATAGGTTACAGATTACAAATCAGATTACAGATTAACATGTAATAAATTGTGCAACTATTTAAATTACTTTATTAAAGTAACTGTTACATTTGGTTACTTTTTGATTACTTTTCAAAACGGTTATTCTTTTTCAAATACTTAAACCAGGCAGGGTTAATCGTACAGTAGTACTCAACAACGATTACTGTCCGACTTTCAAAATCCTTTATCTCTTGATTATAATACTTTAACTTTAAAGCACAGCCACCACAAAATCAGGCTTTAGCACCTCTTTTTATTTTGAGATCATTCTGAGGTTAAATACTGATTTTAAATCATAACAAAATATAGTTTAATAGCTATGATATTGTTTTTGAAATCAAATCTTGCACAGCTATTGCAGGAAACACTGGCATCTTTGTAATCATTCATTTGTAATGTAATTTTTTTTTTAAATTAATAACAACAGATTACAGTTATTGGTTACATTTTATTTTAAGGTGTCCTTGTTACAGTGTCATTAAGTACTGAGTAATATTACTACATGTACTTACTATATGGTTAGGGTTTGGAATAGGGTTTGGCTTAGGGTTACTTGCATGTAATTATGCATAATTGATTGTTATTATAATAGTAAGTACATGTAATATGTGTAACAATGACACCTTAAAATAAAACGCTACCCATTTATTTTGTAATTAAATTCCGTAACTCCGTTACATGGAACTAGTTACTCCCCAACACTGTATATATATATATACCATATACTAGAGTAGATATTTATCTGCTGGTCTTGGAGTAAAAAGCACTTTTACCCTGATTTTGACACTATAAATGTCAGTTTTATGCACCTTCGGAATCTCATGATTTGCACTTTCCACTTTGTCTGCCATGTCTTACATCATCAAGACTGTTGTTGTTCTAAACCGTGGCTTTGATGCTCTTTAATTTGTCTTTCTCAGAGCGAAAAGGTCTTCGGAGAGATACGGAGACAGGCGGGGAGACGCTGCGTCTTCATTAGCTGTCCTATAATTGGTTTTGTTACAAATAACTTCCCATTTTAATCGAGCCGCATGGCAGACAGGCTGAGTGCCAGCATCTTTGCATCTGTCAAGACGTCAACGCCGTCTCGGAATAGAAAGCGGCGCGCAGAACGGCCTGTGTACGCTGTGTACAAACACGGGGAGAAACAGCTCTGTCAGGCAGATGATGCCTACAAACAGAGGAGACACCTGCTTCGGTGTCTGCTCGTGTGTTGACGCTGAAGTGTTAGAACTAAATAGACTTCAACATTAAGATCACTGAGCATGATGTTTGCTTACAAATACAACAGATGCACTCTGTTCAAAAAGACATTAAAAAAACCTGCATTTTTCTTCAGAATAAATATTCAGTTTCAAATGGAAGACACAGAGGCCATTAGTAAGCTTGCAAATACAGGGATTTTTATGGTTACACTGTTATAGTTATTATAATTATCTAGAGTTAAAGTTAGGGTTAGGGCTTTGTTTAGGTTAGGCTTGTAATTTTTTTTTTTTTTAGTTAGGCTTGTTAATTATTCATAATTTATTTTTGTTAATATATTAAGTATATTAAGTATAGTGTTACTATATAGCTTTAGTCTATATAGATGGATGGATATAAAAAATATAATATGTAATTTTTTGAAATACAAAAAAATTACAATATAATTATAATTAATTTGTTAAATACTTAAATTATAATATATAATACAATAAATGCAATCTAAAATAATAACAAAAATATTTAGTATTATTGAAAAATATGCATTACTATATGGTTGTAAACCTTTTTATTTTAGTTTCATGTAGAAATAATTATTGCTACAACAGTATTGTTACTGTGATGTAAAAAATGGTAACACTTTATTTTAAGTACCAATTCTCACTATTAACTAGCTGCTTATTAGCATGCATATTACTAGCATATTGGCTGTTTATTAGTACTTATATAGCGCATATTAATGCCTTATTCTGCATGACCATATCCCTTAACACAACCCAAAACCTAAACTGAACAACTAAATTATAAGCAGCAAATGAGGAGTTTATTTAGGGAAAACTCTTCTTTAATAGTGAATATGTGTCCCTATTCTAAAGTGTTACCAAAAACAATTTCTCATTCTAAGATTTTCGCTGTACACTTCCCCATAATACACAGTCAGGAAGTGAAGCAGTCACACTAAGTCTTGTATGTGTGTGTTCTCCAGTCTAATACACTCAACTCTGTTGAAAAGCTCAGAGGTGTCAGAATGTCTGACCTCCCTCTACGTTTTGACTGAGTGACATTTCCCATGATGGTTCCGCAGTCAGAGGTGGTCCGGCAGCAAAACAAAGGCTATTGCAGGGTACGTGCGTGAGGGCTGGGGGGAATGTGTGCGTGTGTGTCCTGCGTCCCGCTGTGTTACTCTGACTATGGGTGACAGGTTGACAGCCTGTGACATTTGATGGCTCTGTCTCCTGATATTTTCTGAGGCTCAGGTTGTATGTCGTGTCCCTCACTGGAGGGCCTCAGACATGCTGATCACCTGAGGGAAGCCCTTTTAATTTACCAATTTAGCATTGAAGCATCATCCTGCCATCTGTATGCTTATATAAACTGAAAAAATTAATTGCCTGCATTAACATGCTAATTTTGACAGCACTAATATATATATATAACTTCATCAAACTTTAATCTCATTTTTCTCATTTTTAATGCAGTTGAAGTTCATTTTGTTTCAAGTAATAACTATAATAAACCTTGTTTAAGTTGAAGAGGTAAAATAACTAAAACTAAAAATTTAATTCAAAAACTATATAGACATATTAAAAAACTAAAAAATAATCAAAATAATAAAACCACACAACAAAATTACTAAAACTTTAGCTAAAATTAAAATGAAAACAGTACACATAAAATAGAATAATTGAAAATATTATCAATGATGCTAAAATAACAATGCCAGATTCATGAATAAATATTAGAGCACTAAAGGATTTCATACTTTTAAACAAACAATTGATTGACATGATTTCGCTTTAGTAGGCTGTCTTTTTTGCTTTGAAAATGAACATTTTTACTTAGAATGCAAACACTAGTTATTTTGGTATGGAGTAAATGAAGGCGTTTGATTTTAGTACAGCAGCCTCTAGTCTTGACAGAGGTCGGCAGAAAGCATTCTGGTCTCAATAAGCCCCCAAAGTGTTCATGAAGCAGGCCGACACCTCGCCTCATAACGCAGTCAGTGTATTCTCCAGAGAACAATTCTCTCTGATCCAGGGAGTGTGCCAATGCCGAGCAATGTCTCCCCAACATCCCTGCAACACTTAATTAACTGTTAGCAGAGTTTGCACGTGGTGGAGGGGAAGATGTCACAGATCATCAAGTCTCTAGGTGCAGTTACAGCAATTAAGGGTCTTATCGAACCTTCTCTCGCTTTCTCGCTCACTTTATCTCTCTGCACTCATTTGGTTCACTTCCAGCTCGTTTTAAGAGCCCAGCATGCTAATCAAATCATCATTTCTGCTAAGCAATTCCACATCGTTATTATTTAAAGTCTTAATAATGTACAACTCTACACCTTGACACACGCACAAACTCATATTCACACCTTTACAAACCACTTCCTCAAATCACAGGATACACAGCTGTTTTGTTGTTTCACATGTTGTCACCAAACAATCATTTATTAGATATAAAGAATCGTGCTTGCTCTTTTTCTCTCTCTGTTCCTGTGCTGGTTTCTCTCTCTTGCATAGAAATATAATCCCATATAGGACTGATATAACTAAAAATGATATATACCGTCATAGCCAAAAATATCGGCACCCTTGGTAAATATAATCAAAGAAGGCAGTGAAAATTAATCTGCATTGTTAATCCTTTTGATCTTTTATTTAAAAAAATTCACAAAACTCTAACCTTTCATTGGATAATAAGAATTTAAAATGGGGGGAAATATCATTATGAAATAAATGTTTTTCTCTAATACACATTGGCCACAATTAACGACATCCTTTTATTCAATACTTTTTGAAACCTCCATTTGCCGGTTTAACAGCTCTAAATTTTCTCCTATAATGCCTGATGAGGTTAGAGAACACCTGACAAGAGATCAGAGATCATCCCTTCATCCAGAATCACTCCAGACCCTTTAGATTCCCAGCTCCATGACAGTGCTTCTTCTCAGGGTTCAGGTCAGAGGACTGGAATGGCCATAGCAGAAGCTTGGTTTTGTTCTCAGTGACCCGTTTTTGTGTTGTTTTTGAGGTTTGTGTTTGGATTATTGTCCGGTTGGAAGATCCAAACATGGCCCATTATAAGATTTCTAACAGAGTCAGTCACTTGTTGATTTCAAGATGGCGCCGCAGATGGCAGCTGTTGTGCGTTGCTCTTCAGTGTTTGTACTGTTTTTGTTTGTTTTTCCTGTTTTTTGTTACTCAAATACGATCAGTTTTACCAGGGATGACCTGCTGAACATTCGGCAGAACACACCACAAAATCTTTTACCGGATTTTGACTATTCGGACGTTTTGCTGGACATTGTAGTTGGCGGAGCCGTAGCTCTGGTCAAACACTTCAGGACGCGCAGACGGGGGAAGCGAGCTGGCGCGCTCGTGAAGCTTCGTCAGCGCAGATTTCAAACGGCTTTGCCTAGTATCCATCTGGCGAATCTCTGCTCTCTACCCAGCAAAACGGACAAACTCCTTCTGCTTTCCCGGACAAACAGGGATTTTTCTAACTCTGCTGCTCTGTGTTTCATGGAAACCTGGCTGAATGGCGACATACCGGACAGCGGGCTATATCTGGCTAACTTCATGCTGATCAGAGCAGATCGCGACGCGGCGGGACGTGCTTTTACATCAATAAGAGGCGGTGTACAGATGTAACTGTGTTAAAGAAGATGTGCTGTTCAGATCTAGAAACGCTTTTCATTAACTGCAAGCCGTTCTATTCGGCGTGGGAGATTTGTTCATTCATTCTCGTGAGTGTCTACATTCCACCGCAAGCGCACGTGAGCTTGGCTTTACAGAAACTCGCTGATCAGATCACAGACACAGAACAACAACACCCGGACACTGTTTTAATCATTCTCGGGGACTTTAATAAAGCAAATCTCTCCCACGAACTGCCAAAATACATACAGCATGTTACATGTCCCGCCAGAGACAGTAATATATGGGATCACTGTTACACAACAATAAAAGATGCATATCACTCTGTCCCACGGGCAGCTTTAGGAGTCTCTGATCACTGTTTGGTTCATCTTATTCCAACCTACAGGCAGAAACTTAAATCTGCAAAGCCTGTATTAAGAACTGTTAAAAGATGGACTAATGAAACAGAGCGGGATTTACAAGCCCGTTTCGACCTCACTGATTGGACTGTTTTTGAAGCTGCTGCCACCGATCTGGATGAGCTCACAGAGACTGTAACATCTTATATCAGTTTCTGTGAGGATATGTGCATTCCTACCAAGACTCATTTAATCTACAACAATTACAAACCATGGTTCACTGCTAAACTCAGACAGCTCCGTCAGGCCAAAGAAGATGCTTACAGGAATGGGGACAGAGTCTTGTATAAACAGGCCAAATACACACTGGAAAAGGAGATCAGAGTGGCGAAAAGGAATTATTCTGACAAGCTAAGGAACAAATTCTCTTCCAGTGATTCTGCTTCAGTGTGGAAAGGTATGAAAGATATCACCAGTTACAAGACACCATCCCCCAGCACTGTGGAGAATCAACAACTGGCAGACGATCTGAATGAGTTCTACTGCAAGTTTGAAAAAACACCCCACACCCGCCCTGAACACCTCTCCACACAACCATTTTCACCTCCAGCAACCCCCCTCTCCCCCACACCTACAATTCAGATCAGAGAAGATGTGCGCCAGGTCTTCAGAAAGAACAAAAGAAGGAAAGCACCAGGCCCAGACGGTGTGTCACCAGCCTGCCTAAAAACCTGTGCTGACCAGCTGGCCCCCATCTTCACACAGATCTTCAACAGATCACTGGAGCTGTGCGAAGTCCCCTCATGCTTAAAACGCTCCACCATCATCCCCGTCCCAAAGAAACCCAAAATTACTGGACTTAATGACTACAGACCTGTGGCTCTAACGTCTGTGGCCATGAAATCATTCGAAAAACTGGTTTTGGCTTATCTGAAGGACATCACTGGACCCTTACTGGACCCCCTGCAGTTTGCCTACAGAGCAAACAGGTCTGTGGATGATGTAGTCAATATGGGACTGCATCATCCACAGACCTGTGGATAAATGACAGTCAATATGGGACTGCACTTCATCCTGCAGCATCTGGACAGACCAGGGACTTATGTGAGGATCCTGTTTGTGGACTTCAGCTCCGCTTTTAACACCATCATCACGGACACCCTTCAGAACAAACTGACACAGCTCTCCGTCCCCACCTCTGTCTGTCAGTGGATCAACAGCTTCCTGACAGACAGGCAGCAGCTAGTGAGGCTGGGAAAATACACATCCAGCACCCGTACGATCAGCACTGGAGCTCCTCAGGTCTGCGTTCTCTCCCCACTTCTCTTCTCCCTTTACACGAATGACTGCACATCTAAAGACCCCTCTGTCAAGCTCCTGAAGTTTGCAGATGACACCACACTGATCGGCCTCATCCAGGACGGTGACGAGTCTGCTTACAGACAGGAGGTTAAGGAGCTGGCTGTCTGGTGCAGTCTTAACAACCTGGAGCTTAACACGCTCAAAACTGTGGAGATGATCGTGGACTTCAGGAGAAACCCCCCTGCTCTCCCCCCACTCACCATCATGAACAGCACTGTGACTGCAGTGGAGTCATTCAGATTCCTGGGCACCACCATCTCCCAGGACCTGAAGTGGGACAATCACATTGACTCTATTGTGAGAAAGGCCCAGCAAAGGTTGTACTTACTTCACCAGCTGAGGAAATTCAACCTGCCACAGGAGCTGCTGAAGCAGTTCTACTCTGCCATCACTGAATCCATCCTCTGCACTTCAGTAACTGTCTGGTTCAGCTCAGCTACCAAATCTGACCTAAGACGACTACGGACGGTAGTCCGGACTGCTGAGCGAATCATTGGTACAACCCTCCCCACTCTCCAAGAACTGTACTTATCCAGAGCGAGCAAAAGGGCTAGTAAAATCAATCTGGACCCCTCACATCCAGCACACTCCCTCTTTGAACTGTTACCGTCTGGTCGACGTTACAGAGCTCTGAGCACCAGAATGACCAGACACAGGAACAGTTTCTTCAGTCAGGCAATCCATCTCATGAACACTTGACAATAAAACGCAGAACACTCAAGTCATTTATTCATCATTTATTCACCACACATATTTACACAAACTTTCACATATTTGCACATATCAGACCTGTACACACATTTGTCTAATATATTTGCACATATTTACACACATTTGCACATATTTGCACGTATCAGACCTGCACACACATAATTGTCTATATTATATATTGTGTTTTGCTGTTTTGTACATTGCCTATATGTATATTTGTTTACTATTCTTTTATTATCTGTGTCCTGTCCTGTTGCTGTCTTTCTGTTGCACTGTAGAGCTTCTGTCACTATAACAAATTCCTCGTATGTGCAAACATACTTGGCCAATAAAGCTCATTCTTCATTCTTCTTCATTCTTTTATATGTTGGTATTTGATAGAATCCATGATGCCATGTGTCTAAACAAGATGTCCAGGACCTCCAGAAGAAATATAGGCCCACAACATCAAAAATACAGCAGTATATTTCATTGTGCACATGGGGTACTTTTTATCCTTGTGTTCACCAAACCCATCTTGAGTGTTTGCTGCTAAAAAGCTCATTTTTTAGTTTCATCTGACCATAGAAGCCAGTCCCATTTGAAGTTCCAGTCGTGTCTGATAACTGAATATGCTGGAGTTTGTTTTTGGATGAGCTAGGAGAATTTTTATCAAAACCCTCCCAAACAACATGTAGTGATGTAGGTGCTGTTTGACAATTTTTTTTTAAGGTTTTCTGACCCCGAGACTCAACTATTTTCTGCAATTCTCCAGCTGTGGTCCTTGGAGAGTCTTTAGCCACTCAAACTCTCCTTCTCACCGTGCATTAGGACGATATAGACACACGTCCTCTTCCAGGCAGTTTCGTAACATTTTATGTTGATTGGAAATTCTTAATTATTGCCCTGATGGTGGAAATGGGAATTTTCACTGCTCTAGCTCTTTTCTTAAAGCCACTTCACTAATTTGTGAAGCTCAATTATCTTTTGCTGCACATCATTGGTTTTTCTCATTGTGATGGATGATTAAGGGAATTTGGGCTTTGTTTTCCCTCCTATTTATATTTCTGTGAAACAGGAAGCCATGGCTGGATAATTTCATGTTCATAATCACCCTGGAGTGCTCAAAATTGTGAATATGAATGGGAATATACTTCAGAGATATTTTACTCATAAGAATTTCTAGGGGTGCCAATAATTTTGTCCAACATGTATTTGAGAAAAACATTTATTTCATAATGATATTTCTCCCCATTTTAAATTCTTATTATTCAATGAAAGGTTAGATTTTTGTGAATTTTTTAAAATAAAAGATCAAAAGGATTAACAATGCAGATTAATTTTCACAGCCTTCTTTGATCATATTTACCAAGGGTTCCGGTATTTTTGGCCATGACTGTATACCAGTCAAAAGTTTTTGAACAGTAATATTTGTAATGTTTTTTTAAAGAATTCTCTTCTGCTCACCAAGCCTGCATTTATTTGATCCAAAATACAGTAAAAGCAGTAATATTATAAATATTTCTATTTAAAATAACTACTTTCTATCTGAATATATTTTAAAATGTAATTTATTCTTGTGATCAAAGCTAAATTTTCATCATTCTAAAATGCTGATTTGCTGTTCAATATTTTATTATTATTATTATTATCATTATCAATATTTAAAACAGTTGAGTACATTTTTTCAGGATTCTTTGATGAATAGAAAGATCCAAAGATCAGCATTTATCTGAAATAAAGATCTTTTGTAACATTATTCACTATTATTCTGTAATACTAATAATTCACTGAAAAGGGCGGTTTGAATTACAAAAAGAATCTCTAACACCATTTTTCCACCATTTTTGCTACTTAAATTTAAATCCTTTATATCTTTGCTTTAATGTTTAGACAGTCACAAATCACAAGAAAATTATTAGCATTTAAAGTCATTGTGATACTCAGTATTTTGATATCACAAGTGAATATTTGCCCAGCCGTAGTACCAACATATGCAGAAATAATAAATAAAGATTCTGGTTCTGGATTTTGATTCTGGCATAGGCTTCAGCCTCAGTCGCCTTGCTTCCTCTATGATCTAAATGAAAATGCAATTTCTCAGAAGTCATGGCATTTAGCTCAGATTGTTTCATTTATTTCCTCTTTCTCCAGCCCCCCAGTTCTTTTTTCCTCTGTTTGTGGAGCTCACCAGTGGGGTGCTTAATGCACTTGGCCCTGAAGTGAGCTGAAGTGAAGTGTGCATGATGGTCCTCGAGTGTTGCCTGTTGAATACACACCCTCTTGACTACAGGAACACACAGCTCTCACTCGCTCTCCCTCTCTCTCATAGACAGGATGCTGTATTTAACTTCTCTTGTCCAAGTTCTTTAACATCTAGAACAGATGCCGTTTTGAAATACCACACTGTGCATAAATTTAGTAGAAAAATTACCAGTTTTCCTTATGTCATGCTTATTGTGACTGCTGAGGTTTTGGAAGCTCTTTATTTGAAGCCTGTGTTTGCAATATACTCCAGTTCTTTATTGGTCTAACCATGAGTTAGTGTTATTTTAGTATCATTGAGATGCAATTATAGTTTTTGTATAAATTTAGAATTTTGAGTTTTTATAATTTAGTAATTAACGTTTTAGTCGTTTTGCTTTGTCTTTTTTTAAATATGCGTATAGTTTTTATTTTTTTTTTATTTCAGTTTTAGTTATTTTAGTACTCCAATCTAAACTAAAATTAAAATGAAACATGTTGCCTTGTAACTAGGTGAAATAAAATATAAAAAAGTTTTATATTTTATATTTTATTTTATATTTTTTATTCCAGTTAACATTTGTTTTGTTACAAGTAACACATTTTTTATGCTTTTAATTTTAGTTCACTATATAGCAATCACCACGAATATGTGTTATATTATAAAATGTTATTTTATAATGTTATGTTATGTTATTAAAATTCATATTATTAATTTAAACCCAAATCAGTGTTTCATGTCGCTTTTATTAAATAGTAATTTAATAAGCATTATAAGAAGCTGGTCATTGTTGCAAAAGGTGATGGAAGACTAGCTGATTAATACAATATATTATAATATAAAATTCACAATCATTTCTATTAATATATAATACATCAGAACATAATGTTACAGTGTAATTAAATGCCTTATGAATACATTTGTACAATGCATGTATTTGTATACATTGAAAAATAAGGATAAGGTGACTTTAAGGTGTTACACGTTACATCTAATAATAATAAATTATGCATAATTACATGCAAATAACCTTAAACCAAACCCTAATCCTAACCCTAAACATATAGTACGAACATGTAGTTAATTAATGTTACTCAGTACTTCTTGTAATGTATAATTACACTGTAACAAGGACACCTTAAAATAAAGTGTATTCAAAAATAAGTATATATTGCAGTAATTGTTTTGTAATCAACCAAACTATGGGCCGAGTCAGGTTATAATCTCCCTGTGTGTTTTACCAACACTCTGCTTCACTCGTACTGGCCTGAAGCCTGATGCTTAGCACTGACAAGGCTGCAGGTTGACCCCTGACCCCTGCCCTGTGCTCGTTTCTCTGGTGTGTTCTTCTTTGTCAGGTGTTAAATGAGAACTCTACATCTGTTGGCCCTGACAGTGCGACCTGGCATCGATCCTCCCGACAGCCAGAGGAGCAGTAAAGGGGGAAAGAGGTGGGGGTGGAAAGACGGATAGGAGCAAGAGTAGATATTGCAGAGCAAAACGGTTGAGTAAAGAAACTAGAATTTTACACATTCTGAAGACAATATGACTGCTGTTCACCCATGCAAAACTCTTCATCACAACTCTAAGGTGTCTAATGTTGTTGCTATAGGGCGCAACTAAGGTATTCAAAAGATGTCTCTATGATAGGCCAAGTCCCACCATTTACAAAAGTATAATACATTGGGTTTTGTTCAAATAATAGTGATGCTTGCTTTAGCAGATGTATAGTCTTCTGTGCACCTGCTGTTTGTGTGGATTTATACGTGCCTACGTGTTTTGCTCATGGTGACCCATCACAATACCTCTCACTTCCTCTGAACGCCCCACAAGAGTGCATTTAATTCACTCTTGAGGCTGGCAAGTGCTCTGTCATTTGCATAAACTCAGTGGCTGAGAAATCAGTAAGCGTTACACGTTCACATTCTGCCCACGGACCACCAGCCAGACAAATATTAATGAGCAATCTGAAGAGAATGACATCACACGTTTGATTGGCTGCTTTTTTGTAGCATGCAGAATCAAAACTTAGATGATTGTTATACTGTCGCTCAAAATCAACCATCATTATATTAAGTAATAAATGCATGCTGTGGAACACTTTTGGACTAAATTAGGGTTATTTTGGTTAACTAAAACAAGTTTTACAAAAAACAGTAATTAAAATATATGTTAACTGAAATAAAATAAAACAAAACAAAACTTATTTCAGCTAGCCAAGGCAACTTTTCTCTTTTTTAATTTACTTTAACTTCAAGTACTAAAATGCTAAAACCAAAACTAAAATAAAAATTCATAAAAAACTGTATTCAAAAAAACGCACAACAAAAATTATTAAAATCTAAAATCAACAGAAACAGTATAATAAAAAAAATAAATATATAACAATTTATTATTCATATTAAATTGTCTAAAAACAAAAACAGTCTTGCTAAGGTGAACAAATGTAAAAAAAATCCCAGGTGGATAATTACTCAGATTGTTAAAACAGTGAGTGAATAGACTGATGGATAGATGGATTGATTGTTTCAGCTCTATCAATCATTGGTCTGGTACCACAGTTACCTTCACATTTCCCTGTGCACCTCAACCAGACGCTCTACAGAAATAATAAGACCACAGAGAGAGGAGAGGAACGGAAGGAGGGAGTGCATTTCTTTCTCTTTCTCTTTCTCTCCCCATGGGTGCGGTGATTGATGTGCTGTGTTAGTAGGGTATTTCCCCCATGTCTCTCTCCCTCCATCTCTCTTTTCCTCTCTTGCTCTCGTTTTCCCAGATGAAGGTCTCATCAGACGGCTGTTCTAAGGCAAGTGGACAGGTTTCATTTTGCCTCCATTACAGAAGCCACAGGAGAATCATTCTGCTTCAAAGGCCTCTGATTGTGTAATCAGCCATTTGCTGGAATGCTTTGAGTAATCAGGGAACAATTGTATGCTGGGAAGGATCAAGCATCTGTGTGTGCGAGGGTGTCCCTCTGTCAGTCTGTTTGTCCATGACTTGGCCTGCTTCACGAGGGGTCGCACGCATGTCAGTCAACCCTGAAGAATTTACAGCTGACCATTTCAAGCCTAAAATGTAACATTTGACCTCTCTCTAGCGCATGACCCCAGGACAAACTACAAAACAGCTGACAGACTAGAAGACAGGCCTGCAGGCATTATACTTTTTGTTAAAGAGAACAGATTTATGGTGCGTTCACACTGACTACTATATCAGGTAAATTTCTTCATCGTTACAAATCACAGTCAGGGTGAATGCCCCATTATCAGAAATCTGCCCATCATTCAGATTATTTATCATTTATTAATGAAATGATTCCAAATATTACTCTATTAAATGTTCTGTTTATTATGTTTATAGCACTCAGCACTCAGAGCTGCTGCACACATTTAGTTTGTGTGCAAATGTAATCCAGCAAAGGTGGATCCCAGCATCCTGAGCCACTTGTTCAGCATTTGTTCTATCAGTTTCAGAGGCAGTGATTGAGTAATTACTCTCTGTGGTGGGAGAGTTTGTTTTGAGTGTTTTGTGAGTGAAGACATATCGACACTATGGGGAGAAATCGATGTTTCGGGGCTGGGGGTGAGACAGACACAGAGAGAGCATGTTCAATTCATGTCTCCACTTGTGTGAGCTTCTGTATCCCAGTGTTTTTGTGTTTCACCAGCAGGCCTTGTGGATGAATTAGTAATGCTAAAAGAAACCGTGTTATCTTTTAAATGCAGTTCACGCCGCTCAGCCTGGTTAATATAGTTAGCTGCTCAATTTTTTATGGCTGTGCCGAGTGTAACCTTCGATTTAACAAGAGCTGTTAATCCTGGGGGCTCTAAATAGTCTTTTTGATGCGTTGGAACACAATGTTTGCCGCGCAACTTCTGAAAAATGCATCGGGATGGGAGCAGGGGGAATCAGACACGGCCAACTGAACAAAGCAACACCACGGAAAAGTGAGGGAAAAAATGACAATGTTGTTTTGACACCACAGTTCCCACCGCAGGGCCCGTGAGGATACACAGCGCTGCTGCTATAGGAAGAACAGACAGTGGCTCTCTCTGTGTGTAAGAGAGAGAAAAGAGTGTGTGTGTTATTTTTTTATTAATCAAGAGGCTTGTTATTGGACAGACTTTAATTCAAAGCTTGATCAAATGTAAATAGTTCTTAAGTTTGATTTTTGTTTTTGCCACTGACAAATAAAAAAAATAAGCAGTTACACTGCAGGTTTATGATTTTACCAGCCTGAAATGATTGTGTTTATGAAACACATGTGAATGAAATTAAATTATATTCCAGTTTTAAATGGGCTTCTGATTACAGATAGCCTGGGATTACACAAGATTTGTATTTTAAAGAAAACCAGTTCGAAGGGAGCATAGTTTGCTTTTTGGGTTAAAAGAATTTCTAAATATGAAATTCGAATGGCATGACAATTAGATTAGACTGTACAGAAATTGAAATCTACATGCTAATACACACTATACTCATAGTCACGCAATGCTGATGTTGTTAACATTAATAATTTGAGAATAAAGTATAACAATAATAATAATTTGCATGGTTTAATGTGATATGAGCTAACTGATCTTTAGATTAAATCACCATTGGTAGCGCGATTTATGGTAATGCTTTTTTCCTCAGTTGGTCAGAACAAATGTGGCAGACTTGTTACTTACTTGTTCAGATGGCAATATACGGTGAAAATTCTTATTTGGGTCATATATTCCAAGACGTAGGCTAGAATCTGTGATAAATATAATAAATATCCACTCTGGTGCGGTGACTGACTGACACACACACTCCTCAAAACATTAGATTCATCCGCGCTGGAGCCGTGCAGACTCACAACCCCAGGCAAGGAAGATAATTCCGCAAAAAGCTGCAGTTCCAGGTTTTCAAACAGAGATGGCGACAAAGAGGCAAAACTTACGGAGTGCAACTTTAAGTAAACGAGTAAACAATTTAATATTGCAATTGAAAACAAGGTCATTGATATGACAACTAAAAACAACAAAAATTATAATAAAATTAATGCCGCGATTTCAGTATTCATATGGATTAATTTTTAGGTGTTGTCAATACGTCAGTTTTGTATGTTTAAATGCTGAAAATATGTAAGTATTTGTACGTTTAGATGTTGAAAATACATCAGTATTGTACGTTTAAGTGCCTGTAAAAACGTAAGTAAATGTACATTTTACAGAACCACATTTTACGTTAAATACATACGAATTATCATGAGATCACGTTGCATTTTACACGTCAAATTCTTTGTGGAAATTTTGGAAAATGGCTTAGACCACCATTATAGACTCATATGAGCTAGTTATTTGGTAAATCAAAACAAACAGCAGCCAGTGTAGTTTGATCCCCAAACGAATTACTCATGATTTTGTTCTTTCTGGCAAATCAAAAACACTTTTCTTCAAAATCACTTTATTATTTTATTTTTGTTTTTTTTTTACTATTCCCATCTCTGCTTAACTATTTGCCTTAGCAAACACCACTAATTATAGGAGTGTTGAATTCCCTGTATTTTGATGTAACAGTCTCGCTCTTTGAGACCTCACAAAGTGTGAATGTCACTCCTGTTTTCTTAATACCCTCAGGGTCCGTGTTTTGAGGTGCCATTTGGTTGTAACTCTCAATAGAGATCGCTCTTAACACCTGGAAAAGTAGAGCTTTATTCTGGCACAGATTATATTTGCTTTATGAGCCACCATCTGGCTTCTGATGACTGTATGTGTTGTTTGAAGGGTTTGTAGCAGCAGTCAGACATTAAGGTTATAACTGTCGGTGCAAGTTTTTCTGACGCAATGGCTTCTTGAAGCTTCAGGATGCATATCTTCCGGGATATCTAGTGTACTCTCTTGTATGTGTATTAGTCTGGGTTTACAGTGTTCTTCTAGAGATTATCCTTCCCTCACTCCAGTTAGATCAGTATGTGCTGTGAGACTTTAGGAAGTCAGTGTGTGTAGATAATGTGTTCATAGGTAAATCCTCTTAGACTCTCTCACTCTGTTTTTGTGTTTTTCAGTCTTGTGTTGCTAAACAGAGGTCAGGCTAAGCCAGGCTGACACAAGTCACACAAAAGTCACACATTATCCCATTTCCCTACTTCTGTCAGACTAAAATGCTGAATTAAACTGCCATTCATGAACATATATAATCTATAAATAAATATATACTGTATATATATTTTTTTTATGTATATAATATTTATTTTATTTTTATTTCTCAAGAAAAAAAGTATGTGTTTATGAATTTATCTGTATCTGTTCATAAATATAGCCTTTTTTGCTGGGAAATATTTCATATGAGAATACATACATATGTACATCCATCCATCTATATTATTTATTTATTTGATTGATTGCTTATTAAATGAAAAAAAAGAATTAATATTTATCAGTCATGGAATTACATCATAGTTTTGGAATTTCTGGGTATTATTATTAAACTATTTTTGAGTTTGTTTTCTTGTTGTAGAGAAAACTGTAACCAACATTTCTGGCATATTTGCAGTACATAACTGTAGCTAAAAATCATAATAATTTCAATTTTTTTGTGGCAGCGCCAGTGAAATATTGGCAGGGCATGTAATAATTTGAACTAATGGTCTGACCAAAAAAAAATAAAAATCAGTACCATTGAGCAGTGTTACCTAAACAAAGCCAGCTTTCACACACAGATCAACCTGACATGAAACTCACCTACTCACACGTTTCTACATGCGTACACACACAAATTACACACACTCATCATGCACATATATTAACACTCTTCTCACATCATCATGCACACGCATACACTTTCTCACCCATTCAAAGCTGTGCAAATCTATATAAAAACAAGTCAACACCCCCAGACTCACTTTGTGCGGTGTGCACATTCTGTGTGTGTGTGTGTGTGTGTGTGTGTGTGTGTGTGTGTGTGTGTGTGTGTGTTGTGCAGTGGAATAACTCCACCGTACTGTGAATGTGTGCTTCTCTCCTCTCGGGGCACAGGCCTCACAAAGTGCACATTTAGCTCGTCAGAGGGATATAAGTGTGTTGAGAATGAGAGGAATTCCTCGTCGCGGGTTCATTGCAGGCCTTCTCAAAGGCATCTCTATTACAGCCAGACAGGCGGCCCTTATAACACAACACAGAGATATGCATTGCAACCACCTGGAAATCTACTCTACAAATCAGTATGGCCAAGCCGCACAGGAGATTGAGTGTAAACATGCAAACACACTCTCAATGGGCTCCTTCAGAAGAGATTTAACATGATATAGTGGCTCTAAAGCTTTTAAATAAGACTTTATGAAACATTTCCGGCTCTAAAATCTGATTGGATAAGGCACATTCAACACTGCTGTTAATAGTGGTTTATCAGTTTGTTTTTTAATGGCAGACGATGATTTATGGCGGGCAAGATGGACAGTGTAATGCTAGTTTGTGTGTAAACATGACCATTCAAGTAAATATAAATATACAGTATTTATACTATATATATTTTTTCAAAGTTAATAATCTTAAGACTTAATACTTTTTGTAATTAATACTTGTTCAGCAAATTGATACAAAGAGAATGTAAAGAAACTTATTATTATTATGTTTCAAAAGCACATAAATCCTTTTCTTCTGACCTTTCCATTAATTAAAGAAGCTTAAGAAATGTCATGGTTTCCACAAAAAATTATTAAGCAGCGCAGCTGTTTTCAACCCGAGTAATGGCCGCTGAAAATTTCAGCTTTGCCTTCAAAGGAATAAATGGCATTTTAAATTTTAAAAATATTTCAAAATATTACTGTTTTTTCTGTATTTTGGGAAAATGAATGCAGCTTCAATGAGGAAAAACATCTTTATATATGTTAATTGCATCATCAAAAATGTGTGTGTGTGTGTGTATACATTTTTGTTGATGCAATTAATGATCATTTTGATTATCATTCAATGTACGATTTGCTATTTTTCTGTTTTTCAAATGCATTTTGTCTATGGAACTTCATTGTTGATTTTTTCATTATCTTTTTGATCATTTTATAGATCAACAGTTGCAGCCATAGATAAATAGAATCATTTTTTTAATGGCTTTAATCATATTTATGTTGCACTGTTGCCCCTTCACCATGGTAAAATCACTGCAATGCCTCTTATCTTCTGCCTTATTGCTTCCGTAAACTTCTGTTACATTATACAGTATTTTGTACAACCTAGAGCAGAAAATCTAACGTTTAAGATGCTGAGATAACCAGCCTTAACTAATTTGCTGGAAGGAATCTCAAGCAGAATGAGTAAATCCACCTTTCCTAATAGATGGTGATATGTTGTGTCACATTGTCAGTCTCCGCTTGTGTAGGCAAGTCGGCACACTCGAGATAAGACAGCGATTAGCGCGCTTCCTGATAACGACACATGTTAATCAGCGCAGACATCTGGGATCTGTTGTGTGTTTGGGGGCTCTGATACACCTCTCTTATCAGTAATTGTTTTAATTGCCGTGTGCGGTTAATGAGATGCTGTCACAGATAAGGCTAGAGCAGATTGCGGGCGAGGACTGTGATTTGCCACCACCGGCCCACTTTGAAGGGGAGATAATGAAAGGCCACGGTCGCCACAAACATGGTGGGCGCTCTCGGGGGGAGGGGCCAGAGACGAGCATGAAATATTTAAATCCAGACAGCTTCAAAGTAGATCCTCATGTGCCATAGCCTTCACTTTCATCTTCATCGCCTCGTTGCATTACACACACGTACGCACGCAAGCGCTCGTGTCAGCCAAAGGGTTAAGAGCGCTTTAGAGACGATTCCATTCTTCCCATCACACCCTCTTTGTTCAGTCTCCCCCGTCATTTCTCTCGTTCGTTCTGCCGCGTTCTTCTGTTACCTGCAGGGAAATCGAAGCTCTCTGTCTTTCTCTCCCACAAGATTTCTGACATGTTAAAGCTTACTGTCACACAGGGGAGGCACACCTCCTCCCATCCTCCTCTCCATCTCTCCGTCTCTCTGCCCCCCAGCAGGGTGGCAGCCAGCGAGAGAACAAGGACCTTATTTAGCTCAGCTCTCCCTGTGAAACACAATTAGAAACCCCTCCAGGGTCTGTGGGGTGAGATGCAGTTAGAGAGATGGAGAGGAGGAAGGGGGGTCGAGAGAGAGACCTCCCTTGCTGCCTGTCAGCCTGCTGGCGTTTGAAGTCTCGAGGCCATCTCTGATCCCCAGAGAGCCGGTCATCAGACGCCCACTTTGTAGCATTTCAGTCCAATGAAGCCCGGAGTGAGTCTGCCAAGGCGGGCCGAGGGAGGGGCCGAGTCGTCTTCCTGCGTGCTGGGACTGACAGAGAGATCTTGACAGAGCATTTGAGAGGCCTAGTGTTTCTGCTGCCATTCTGAGCGCTCTGGGCCCCAGCGATCTGTGGCAGGTCAGACAGATTTTGATGCCGCGTTTCCCGGTTATTTCCTGCCGTGATTCACCTTAAAGCCACAGCGGGACGTTTCTCTGTCTCGCTCGCCCTCCCTCTGTGTTTGTCTGTCTGTCTCTCATAATCCCTTTATTCTGCTTTCTCTCTCTCTCTCTCTCTCTCTCTCTCTCTCTCTATCCCATGCTTGTTTCGATACTTCAGATATAGGTATATAGGCAAACCTCAACCTACTAATGAACAAAAGCAATCAAAAAATCGAAATTAATATTGTGAAATATTATTACAATTCATATTTTAAAATGTAATTATTACCTGTGATTGCAAAGCTGAATTTCAGCCATTATCCCAGTCTTCAGTGTCACATGATGCTTCAGAAATCATTCTAATATGCTGATTTGGTGCGTAAGAAACATTTCTTATTATTACCAATTTTGAAAACAGTTTTCCTGGTTAATATTGTTGGGATTCTTTGATGAATAGCATTTATTTGAAATAGATTTTAGTTTGTAGCCTTGTCTATACTCTTATTTTTGATCCTTTTAATATGTCCTTGTTGAATGCAAGTATTAATTTCTTACTGACCCCAAACTTTTGAATGGTAGGTTATTATTGTTAACAAAAATTATTATGAAGATGAAATGTGGGGGGTGGGGATGTAATACCATATGTATGATTTTACAATAAAACTAAATGCACAGAGAATTATTACTTATGTAGTATTATTATTATTTAGCTGTAGCATTTTCACTCTGTGTTCAATGGTCAGGTATAATTATACTTCTAAACCCGGCATTTGACTATCAAGGAATGATTGAATCAATCAATCAATGAATAACACATAAATGACTTTACTTTTTGATGCTTAAATTTGATAATTAACAATACCACAACAATTAACTGGCATGCAGCAAAGTGGTCACTCATTCAGCAATCTCAAACAGCCTTGAGCATCATATCCTTTTCCTAGCCAGTTTGAGCCGCCATTGGGCAGGGGTATTAATCAGTGTTGCCAATTTAGCAATTTCGTAGCTAGATTTAGCGACTTCCGCACCCCTTTTGAGACTTTTTTCAAAAGTTTAGGGACAAATATAGCAACTTCTAACTCTAAGTTCTCATCTTGCCCACTGATCTATATTCATCTTTATATAGATCAGGGAATTTGCCATTATGATGTCATCTAGTGACATTTAGCTAGCAGTTTTAGCTACTTTCAATTGAAAGCATTTGGCAACACTGGTATTAATAGGGGATATTCATAAAGCCTGAACCAAAATGCCCACAAACCAGATCAGTGTGCTGTTTCGCTCTTTTTAGCTCTGAGCAATTACACCTTTATGATACTGAGGAAGAATTCGATTTTTAACAAGGTGCACATTATGACATAATGTTCTCATAAAGACACTTATGTGTGTTTCCATGTGCGTTATTACTTTCAAGCTATAGCTAGCTAAATAATATCCATATGGCACGGGTTTATTTGAATGAATGGATCCTGAATGTGTTTAACCACTATTATTTTCTTTGCACTCATGCATGCATTGGTGTTTCTGCTGATTTTTATGGCTCTTTTGTGTGACTACAGCACACGGAGTGACTGACTGCTCTGAAATGACTCTTGGCACGGTGACCTGTGCTTTCAGTCATGCCTGTAATTTGGACCAAAAGGGCCCTCTGCTTTTCTCTCCTTTCCTTCCCGCTGAAAGTATGACAGACGAAAACATATTAAGGGCGTAACCAGAGCATTTGAGACAGGAGGGATAAACCAATTTTCCTGTCCAGTTTGTTTTAAGAGAGCGAGAGAGCGGCTAGACCTGCACTGGGGCTTATCAGCCAACTGGCTCGACTCTGGCCCGTGTCATTACGGGCTTCCAGATGGAGATAATGTTGAACATTGTACTGCGCATACCATTTGCCTGCTCTAAACCGGCTTTTGACTGAGGGAGATAGTATCTAGATAAACTGATAATACTTCAGTTACACACTCACCCTCTCTTTTTTCCGCTGGGTAAGCTGAGTGCCTGTGTTTCCTGGACCTGTGTGAAACCATACACGATGTGAGGTTCATATCGCAAAGCGCGGAAGCCGAAGATAATTTAGTCTGAATAGGCTGCTTTTAAAATTCCTAATGTCTCGGTGGATCTGATGGATGTCTCGCACTCCCGTCTCTCTCTCACGTTTGTGTTACCTAAATTTCTCCACTCTTTTCACACGTCCAATTGTCAGTATATTTTTAAAACATCACTGAACGAGTGTGTTGAATGTTTACACATAATATCAGTGTGTGAATTAGTGTTGCACATCACATATTTGTGTGTGTTACTGCAGGCCGTGTACATCTTCCCCCTACTGTTATGTGCTATGTGAATGACAGATTAATATATGTATGGTAGGGAATCTGAGGAAGGAAGAGAGAGCGGCTGTCAGCGTGCTGTGTTTGGGGAGGAGGGAGATTAGAGGAGCTGTCATAGGCTGCGTTGAGCGGTCTCACACAGATAAGTCTCAGCAGCGAAAAGTGTTGTACCGCTGTCTGAAAACAGGGAGCGAGAGATGGAAGATTATCTGGAGTTTTGCGTTTAGAGTTTTGTGTGTGCGCCGCTCTAGGATCACCTGTTTTGTTGACTGTTCCCTTTCAAAGTGTTCACGTCTTTGGCTATTTAATAATGCACGCAAATACCTCTACAAATCAATTTTATTTTTGCCTCTTTTTCCACTTTTATTCATACAGTAGACAGGGTATGATGAGGGGAAGCAGGGGAAACAAGGTCAGGAAATATTGCTAGGCTAGACTCTAAGTTGTTTCGCCCATATGTGACCCTGGACCACAAAGCCAGTCATAAGGGTCATTTTTTTGAGATTTATACTTCACATATACTTCTGAATAAATAAGCTTTCCGGTGATGTATGGTTTGTTAGGATATGACAATATTTGGCCGAGATACAACTATTTGAAAATCTGGAATCTGAGGGTGCAAAAAAATCAAAATATTTAGAAAATCGCCTTTAAAGTTGTCCAAATGAAGTTCTTAGCAATGTATATTACTAATAAAAAAAATTAAGTTTTGATATATTTACGGTAAGATAATTTACAAAATATCTTAATGGAACATGATATTTACTTAATATCCTAATGATTTTTGGCATAAAAAAAATAGATCATTTTGACCCATGCAATGTATTGCTATTACTACAAATATACCCGTGACTTGAGACTGGTTTTGTGCTCCGCGGTCACATATACAGTCTGAGCAAGGATGAACCCAAATGCAATAATTTAAAATTAGGTAGGATAGTTGAAATTCTGCCATTGTTTATTTTCCATCATGTTATTCCAAGCCTGTATGCCTTTCTTTCTTTTTTTCTTTCTTTCTTCTGTAGAATACAAGAGGGGTTTTAAATTTGACAGAATTTAAATTTCTGAGTGAATTGTACCTTTAAGACACGATTCTTTTAACCTTAATGTTGTGTTCCAGTGATTTTGACCCAGAGAGGATTTCCTTTTCCAGAAAACGCTAGTTAATGAAATCACATTGGACTAAAACATCATGACTTTCCTCACAAAGGGTATAACATCTTCCCAAAAAAACTTTTGGGATTTTTTCCCCCACTGTGTTACACCTGTGGTGGTTTCAGTCAAAATTAATCCTACAAAATGTTGCTTAGAAATTCCCTGTTATGCTATATCTTTACCAAATATTGTACTAATTTTTTATCAGCTTGTTTTCTAGAAGTTAGCACAGGTTTTGTATTTCTCTTTTTGAAATTGTTTGGTCATAGGCTTCAATGATAAGAGTTTTTTTTTTTTCATTCCAAAACTAAGGTGTATAAATTCAGATCAATTAGGCCTATGACCAATCAGTTCCAAAAAAGATTTGCAAAACCTGGGCTAATTGAAAAAAAAACAGGTTGACAAAAATATTGAATCCAACGTTTGGTAATAATATAACATCATAAAATATTTAAAAGGAATTTTTAAAAGGCAGGTCATATAGTGGCTACAGCCACGTGACTTAAATGTATGCTAACCACAAAGCCACAGGTCCAACGTGCTAACTAAACTATTTTTTGGTATAAATTCAACTGAGTGGTTTATGGTCTCTCCAGAGGCAACAAAAGGTGTTTCTGTTCCACCTTCCCATTCATTCCTCTTGTGAACAGTGCCGTGTAAAGACCTTTGCTTCGCAGATTGCAGACTGTAGCTGCGGATGGAACCGGAGGAGACTTGTCGCTCTGAATTTCTGTTTGTGGAAAAGAAGCGAGGAAAGAAGATCGCTCCATCTTTGCAACTGTCTCCACAGCTCTTTTGTCTCACAAAAACTCTTTCCCCTCCTCTGCGCTGGCATTGTTGATGTGGTGTTTTACACACCACTAATACCATCCCGAAAGCCTCCCAGATGAGCTGGTCAATGTTCCCTCCTGACTGGCGAAGTTTTAAGTGTCACTAGAAATGGACCTTTCTTTTGAGTGTCTCTCAAAGGCCCCAGCTGAAAAGAGCACAGAGAGAATACAAGAGAGGAGATTACAGACAAGGGCCAGTCAGAGCTACCCTATTTAACACATTATATCCAGTCCCCTCAGGTTACACTTATGCACAGCAATATTTTAAGAGAGCGAGGGAGAATGAGAACAAGAGATTGCTTCCGTAATAGCCGTAGAGACCATAACAGAGCGCCGATCTCCTGTGATTGCAATCTAGCGCAGAGTTCCTGTGAAATTAAACCATGCGTTTTGAGTGGGAAAGAAAGCAGAGAAGCGAATGGGAGGGAGGGATAAAGGAGAAAGGCAAAATGCGGCTCTGGTTACTTTGAAGCAGAGGATCAAGGCCAGAAAAAGGAATAAAATATGACAAAACGACAGTAGAAAGGGCTTATGGTCTATAGGTGGAATTTTACAGGCACAAACAGCAATTACTGGCATACGTAGCATAACTCCAGATATTAATGTTTGATCTCCTATTCCACTTTTCTGGCAAGCTTCACCAAGTGCTTTTCCATACCCCGCTGCCACTTCAAATTAGTTTCTTGGCAGCTCTACGACATGTTCTCTCACTGCATTTCCTTCCATTTCTTTCTTTCTCTCTCTTTCTCTGCCTGCTTTCTGTAGGCTGTCAGCGTTTCATTTGAATTAAAAATAATCTGCGCTGAGAGATCCGGACGTTGATTGTGGAGCGGAGAGCGGTAATCACAGGCTTGAGGTTTCGCTCAAATCTGATGATAGGCATTTGCGAGCTTTGATTTCGGGGACGAAGGCTGCTTTGGTGCACCTCATCCAAACCCTGACATGCTCCATATATGTAATCATAATGTAATCATACCTATTTAATCAAATATAGATGAAAAAGAGACCTTTTTTATAGCCAAACCAATTTTGCCAGTTATTCTACATCTAAATAAAAATATACTATGTGGTTTGGGGAAAAAATGACAAGCATAATATATTTTGTAGTAAATGTGAACCTCAAATTTTAAAAAAAAGTATATCATACATGGATCTGTTTTAATTTTAAATGAAACTTTCTTTTACAATTTTATCCTGCTATTTTGGTCACACTGTTGCACTTCATTAGAACTCATTGCTCATATAAGTATCCAGAACTGCATATTGTAGTTAATTACCAGTGATGTTTCCATGAGACTCTCAAAGGGTGTTTGATAGTGGCCCTGCTGACCACCTGATCCTGGGACCCAGAACAGGGGGCCCTTAAGCAGTGCTGAACCTGTTCTCCACTTAGAGTCTCATAGGCCTAATAAGCTTCAGTTGCCTCATGGATCCTTAAAGCCTGTTGGGCTGAACCTAGATTACCTCATGCTTGTTGTGACACAGAAATTAGCGGAGGGCAAAAATGTGTGAGTGGAAGTATTTTAAAAGTCCACCCCCTCCTCTCCCTTGAGTGGCATGTTGTGTTAAGAGCCTGTCTGCTCTCTCAGGGGTCCCTTACCAGAATGGTTTACTGCATTTCATTACTTTTTTACTGCCGGTTCATCTGAAGTTAAGACGAATAAATGTGAGAAGACAAAAAGACAATTTTATGTAAACTCTAAATACATATTTGTACACAATTTGGGGTGTTTTGCAGCTATTAATTTAGTGTAAGTAGCATAATAACATTATAGTACTAAAATAATATTTTACTAATTATTTGACTACAAATAGAAGCATAATAATATGTTTAATACAAGTAGTAGTATTATAAAGTAGCAGTATAAAATATTTTTTAATCATTTTAATATTTTATTTTCATCGTATGCCATTCCAAGACATTTTTTCTGTTGTAATTCTATTTTAATAATAACTTAAAATTTACATTTTAATTTCATTTTTTGTTTTATTTTGCAGTTCTGAGATTCAAAGTTCAGTTTTAATATATGAAAATACTAAAATACTGTACTCACTATATTACATATTGAATTTGTGGAAAAAGTTTAATCCACACAGAGAAAAATAAACTCATATCTATTTGGCTGAGGCAGATGTTGGAGGTTGAGCGTGGTCTTACTGTATATTGATGGAGCGTGCAGCTCCTTTTTTCCCCATGGCTCAAAGGAGAAGGGGTGAGAGATATAGAAAAGGAAAGATAAACATCCAGCTATAAGCTAATTCATTCTCTTACTCTGTTGGGGGCATTCAAGGTCAGAGGTCACTGCAATGCGAGTCCCTTGTTAATCCATTGACCCGCAGTGCAGAGGGTTAATACTGGTTTGCTAAGCCAAGGGACCCCAAATCAGTCAGATTAAGGAGATTTTCCAGGAATGTCCGGCTTTATCTGAAGATTGCTGGATTGTTTGAGTTTGAGTGTCCATGGACTGAGGTTAGTGGAATTAGATCTTCAAGCTTTTCCTCAAACCCAAAGCAGGTTAATATTACACCAAGGTTTGGAAACACAACTAAGGCCGGTCTTAGCATATAATCGCCGCAGACGTGGTTAATCAGTTTAGTCTTTAATTCTTTTTCTTGGTGTTAAATAAACCACCATAGTCCCAACAATACACAGTGCATTTCTCTCCCTCTTCTTATTTTTTTAAGGATGAGGTCACATTTAGAAAACAATCCATGCAAGCGAAACATTTCCCCATACAGATTTCGCATCGGGTTCAGGTTTTGACCAGGTTTCACGTGTTGACCAGAACAGTATTCTACTTTGAAAGTGACTTCAGTTTTCATACACTGACACTAATTATTCAGCAGGGCAAACGGTGCTGTTCTGGGTCAGCCTGGGTGATTCTAACCCCAGTGAAGGAAGGCTGTGGCTGAGGGAACCAGAGAGGTGTGTACTGCTCATGAAGAGAGTCTCTGTCTCCCTCCCCTTCACAGTAGCTGCACCCTACTGGGAAATTCATTAGCAGCTGACATCATCTCAGTCTGGCCAGAGAGTGAAAGAATATTCTATCCCAGTTCCCTCCTCTTCTCTCTCTCGCTCCGTCTCCCGTTTGCACTCTGTCAGGACTCCTCTGCCAGTAGCTCTCATTGAGCGTCGTACACACACACACACACACACCGTCTGTCCGGTGAAGCACGCTCCGTGTGTGTGAGGCAGAAACAAGCAGGGGGTAGGAGCTGAATGAAGTCAGGTTAGAATCAGGAAGTGGGAGGACCTGGTCTCGCTGTGGGTGAATGAGAGAGAGTTTGTGTGGATAGAGGCAGCACTTGCGCGAGGAACGGGAGCCAGCGACAGGACACGAGCTTGAAACCAGCGACGATTTCGAAGAAAGGAAGCGCCGGTCGGGGTTTTAGTGCGGCTTTACTCCACCCATTCTGCCGATAGGAGGAAAATACTGTACACTTTGTTGGATTTTCTTGCTCTGCACGAGCGCGCGGGAGATTGTTTGTCACTGAGCGCGCGCCCCTGACACAAAAGCGCATAAGTCCGTGTCCGTTAAGCGACGGTTAGTGAGGATTTCAAACGGCCAATTCGCGCGAAGAGGAGGACTAACTGAAGGGTTTCTCCACTTCTCTGTGCTCTTGGGGACCAGACACATGGCTGCCTTTGTCCGAGAGCCTCTCTCGCTTTGAGATCTGGGTGTTTTCTTCTTTCTCTTCTTCCCTGGGAAAGGCTTCTTATTTTGCATGGCTGTCAATCGCTCAAAGGGAGCGAGAGGAATTCGCCGCCTGTTTGTGGATTACATTGTTTGACAAGCAGAATGTAAAACGGCGTATTTACTAAACCTCCTAAAAGTGATTTCTTGACTTATTCTTTTCGTCCGTGCCAACCTCGCAACATCAAAAGGTACACCGCACCTTCATATCTCTCAGAAATGGATTTTTTTTAGTTCATATTTCGATGACCACAGTGTCATTCGACCTTTTAGGGGAAATAAAAGCAGTTTCAGTGGATTACTCGATGGCTGGAGAATTTGGAGCGCTGGTTGTCGATAATTGTAGTTTAAATTTCTGCAGTGAATGTTGCCCGATGTTTTTTTTTTCGGTTTGTGGTTTGAATAAAGCGGTCGTGCGAAATGTCTCTTGATGTCATGTGTTAATGAATGCATATCACATTATTATTACATTATTATTGTCATTATTATTCACGTCTTCAGCTGTCCAAATGGCGTGAACGTTTTTTATGTTGCAAATTTAAACTAAGAAGTGTATTTGAAATGGGCAAATATTTGAGTGGGTTGTCGCACCTTGTCAGTGTCGTTTTTGCCTGGAGCTGTATATGGATAGAATGTTAGTGTTGCTAAATCTGTCAGAATACTTGCTTTCCAATGAGCTGTTTTTCTGATAATACAATCATAGTTAAGTATCCAACGAAAGACATAAAAATTCAACCCATTGTAAGACTACATCCACGCAGAAGCTCTTCTGTTTGTTAGTGTGTTGGTTAATCATTGTAAAATTGCTTAAAAAAAAAAAAGTGCACATAGCTCGTGTATTATTTTCCTCTCGAATGATGAGTGGAGAGTCAGGTTAGATGCTAATGGATAGACTGTAATGGTTCTATCTTTGTTGCTGTTTAGCCAATTGAATTAGCCGATGCCCCTTTGACACCACATTGTCACTTAAATAGGCTTTCATTACCTAAATGCTGTGTAAATTGCAACGCTGGATGTTTGCACAATAACATAGCAATGTTAATGCTTTCAACCCGGTCTCAAGTGCAGCGCGTCGTTTGGCGCATGGAGCCACAGTGCCATCCAGTGGCCGCTCTGGGAAGTGACTGACTTTTTGCGCTCATTAGTGCTGCGCTACCTTTGATGATGAAGCCCACCTGCTTGGTTCAGAAGCAGATGTACTGACTCTCTCTTTCTCGCTCTCTCTCAGGGCTCAGATGCCAGCTCAGAGAAACTCTTCAGCACAGCTGCAGTTAAAGGTACGTGGTGGATTTTCTTTATTCCATTCTGCTTGTATGTTTATATGGTGTGCAAATCACAGTTGTGTAATGGTTGACGGATTTTACTGTTCCTATAGAGGCACATACTCCAAACGGTTATGGTTGTTCTTTACTGTGAAATTATATTTTAAAGGCGTAATCACGTAATTTTTATGTTACTAATTGATCTAAAAAACGAATACTATCATCATATGTGAGGATAACCCTGGTCTATGTAATATTATGTGAGTAACTGTGAAGCATGCAATCTTTGATAAACTAGAATCCGTCACATTATTCTAGACAACCTTATTTACCAATACTGCATTCAGATTACGTTTAATGTGTTTTGCTTTCCGGGGTGGCATGGGAAATAACGCGTTTCCTCAAGGCTGACTACGATTCCATTGACAGGCACAGTGTGTTGTATCCGTGCTTTCTCACAGCGTATGGGCTGGGAGAAATCCATCTGAGCCACTCTGTTAAACAGATCCCAATGTGCTGCTGAGTGATGAATGAGAAAATCCATTTCAGGCGCGCAGCATGTGTAAACGCCACACACTGGGTCCCATGTGCAGCGGCGTCTGGCTTCTGTTATGGAAATTGATTAGTTGTGAAATGCTAAATAAAGGTGCTGGATCTGCAGCACAGACGGTAGTGGAAGAAGCAATTCTACCCTGCTGGTTTGATACTCCGTGTGTGTGATATTGTTTTCCGTGTCTATTTTAAAAGCACGCTTTGTGTTTATACAGCGAGTAGCTGCGACGCGCACACCGTCTGTTCTTTGTGTGCATGTAAACGTCCCGCCATGCGCGTAGGAAGTTGGTTCGTGTGGAGTCTGTGGTAAGAACGTGCGAGTCAGAGGATCCAGGGAGTCAGTTGAGTTGCTTTTAAAACCTCAGTGTCTTTAGACAGCAGGAGCCCATCAGCACACCGCTAATTTGCTTTTAAAGCCTTTGGAATTTGAGCTCCCCCATTTTACAAACCCCGGGCAGGCCAACATAATGGAGCCCAGCCTTGTGAATCCACATTCCTCTGTAATGGTGCGTTACCAGGATGGAGAGCATGATGGGTGGGGTGGGGAGGGGGACGACGGAGGCTGGAAAGAGATCTGACCCCGGGGAGGAGGTGAGAGAGAGCGACTGATTGATGCCGACAAGCCCCTTGTTCCTCCTTTTCCCTCTTGCTTCACTCCCTTGGGACCCCAAACACATTTCCCACATGCTGCTCTTTGAAGGCCTTTCGAGGTTTGATTTGTGAGGTTCAGAGGGGCGCTGAATGGCGACCCTCTTTCGGAAAGGTTTCCCTCCTGAAGACGCCTCGCCGTGGCCATTACGACCCCTCTGAAAGGATTAAAACTCCCTTTGTGCGCCTTAAACTAACACATGCCCGCCTCCTCTGCTTCTGAAAAGCTGGCGCTTGGGAAACAGTACACAAATATGCTTTCTCTTCTCATTGACTGCCAGGCCACTTCGTCTCCCTTCAGACTCTATTTCCATTTAAATGTGAGTCTTTTTTCTCTCGCTTCCCTCTCTCCTTCATGTTCCCCTTGTCCCCTTCTCGCCTTGCCATATGCAAATCTTTCCATTGGCAGAAGGGATCGAGAAAAGAGGATAGTCCTCCAAAGCACAGGTGCGAATGAACTTAGGCGCTGTGGTATTTTTATTGGAGGGTTTTAGGAAGATGAAAGACGGCGAGTGTACACAGGACACTGCTCTCTGTTACAGAGGATTACCAGTCGCTCAGACTCTTAACCCTTACGAGCAAAAGAAGAAAGAGAACGTAGAACTGAAGAGCTGAGAGACAGGCAACAGAAAAGCTGTCAATATTTGCCTGGAGCCTAGAACGAGAGGCTTGCTGCTGTGTTTTTCACGCTCGGGTGGTTGACGCTCACAAAATGCCTCACATTCAACAGCGAGATGAGAGGGAAGAGTCACCTCTGAGGGGAAAATATAGATCAAACTCCAAAAGTGCAGAGCAAAACTGATCTTAGATCATTTATTGGGCTGTAGGCCATTTTGAGCGTTAGAGAGGGAAAAAAACAAGGGTCATTGTCAGTTTTGTCACATAATTTGTGTCAAATTGTAAGGTTAAAAAGACAGTTAAAGATTAAAAAAAAATTTTGTAGTCAAAAAGGATTTTATTAGTCATAATCCAACTATGCACTAAAAATGTGGTAGAGTTGGTCTTGCTTTATGGATGGTAAAATGTATGACAAACAGGAAGTTTCCTGTAAGTGACAACCTGTTCAGTAAGATGTACATAGATGCCCACTTCACATGTTCTTTGCCGAATTAGACCCTCTCCTCGCCTCTCCTTGTCTCCCTCCTGATGTTTTGTGTAATTGTTGCTTTTTCTTTTTTCCCTCCTCATTGCTCTGTCTCTCACTCCTATTAAGCAGAATCATTAAATGTTTGACTTAATTACTCTCTCTCTCACATAGCCTGCAGGTGGCTGCCAACCAGCCTGCCTCAATTAGTGTATTCATCTCCCGCATCTTGTGCGTCTAAGAAGCCTTTTGCTCGATTTCGAAGCAAGAGTGAGAACAACAAGGAACTGTGACCAGTTAACTACTGTGATATGTAACTGGTTCATCAGGGATTCTGAGACCCCGTAGCGCTATCTTTGTGTATTTGTTTGTTAATAAGAGGTGTTTTTCAATTGTTGTTCCCTCCATGCTGTTCAGTGTGAGACAAAACTGTTTGCAAACACAGAGAAGACCATAGTTTTTGCATTTCATTATTTTTCTGTCATTACCTCAGGATCAAAGTATAAATGCATTGCTTCTGTGGGCTTCCAGTTTGGTGTCGTAGATATTTATACTAATAAGTTATATCGACAAAAAATTCTTCAAGATGTCTCTGAAGGGTCTGTCCAATGCTAATTGGTTTTATTCTGCAAAAACAATTAGAGGGAACATTAATTGTTTTCAAGAATGAAATGCTTTTTCACTGTAAATGTCTGATATCTTGTTTGCTGCAGAGTATAAATTGAGTCTGACATTGTATTGGCCACATTTGGACTTGGATGATAAGACAGAGCTGTCACTACAGCAGACTCCACTCCAGATACCTCATGCGTTCTCTCTCTCTCTCTCTCTCTCTCTCTCTCTCTCTCTCAGTATGCTGTCAGTGTCCCACTTAGGAGCGCGTCAACATAGGCCCAGACCACTAAACAGATTGTTTTTGATTTGTTTGGCAATAATTCCCAGTAATGGAATTTGTTTTCATTTCTAGCATCATTCATAAGACAGAAGGTAGCGATTTTGTGAGTGCTGTGTTTTATTTATGCCTGGTCACGCATTGAATAAAATCTAGCCACTGCCGCCAGTCACACAATGTCTGCTATGGTGGACATCTAAATGCACAATTTAATATTTATGTATGTTTAGTACATAGCTTGGTTGCTTATATATAAAAATCACAGAAGCTGATCAGCTGTCTTTTACAATATTGAATGAAGGAGTACTGTATAAACAGCTCAGGCATACAAGCATGAAGGCAGGCAGTGAAGCATTTATCTGAAGAGCAGGACTCGGGTGAGGCCCTGTGTAGAAGGTGTAATTTCACTGACGATGACATTGTCGAGAGATTGAAAAAGAGGGGAGAGAGGATGAAGAGAAGGAAAGAAGAGGCAGTGAGATGAAGTTTGAGGCAGATGAGAGTTGTTAAGAGCTGGATGGATGGATGTGGAGAGCTCTTGAGATAGCGGAGCGCTCGCTGAGTGCTGTAGTCTCACAAATGTCTGAAGCTTCAGGGAGTGTATGTGTGTGTTTGTATGAATGTTTACATACCAGATTTTGTGTGCTTGTTGACACTGGCTTGAAAGGCTTTTTTGCATTTCATGCATGCTTTTCACCTTATTTTGCAACATGGAAATAAGCTGTTTCCTGTGAATAGACAAGACTGCCTGTTTATATAGGTAAATTACTAGAAGAATAACAAACTGCAGTACACTGTAAAACTATTTGCACTACAAACCAATGTGTTTGTTTACAATAATAAATTGAAATAACAACAAATACCAGTTTCAGGGGTGCAAACTTGTCACCTTTCGGCGAAATTCGCCGTTTTCACCTTGAAATAGGTCATTCACGTGAATTGTGTAGATCTGTTAAAAAAAAAAAAA
>JAFVLL020040120.1:22500-27186 GCA_021397915.2 Tor tambroides | reverse complement strand
TCTGGTGTTCTTCACTGAATCATCTTTTCTCATGCTTCAGTTATTGTTATGAATGCCCGCATTTAATTGCAGTATTTATGTAAATTAGCAGTGGGTCGCCACCCGAAAATGAGTTGCAGGTCTGTTCTGAAAGGGTCATGGACAGAGGACATTAAATACACATTCACTTGCGAAGATGATAAACATCTAAAATCGCATACTGTCTGAATGGGTACTACATTGGATGAGGAACAAACTTTGCAACCCATTAAAAATGTCCTAAATAGTATGAATGTGTGTAGTATGAATGAAATATGGATATACTATAGTATTCCCACCATGTTGACATCAGTTGTGTCACTTCACTGCCATTCCCAATTATTCTTTTCATGGCCTCATGGGATAGTGAAGTGTACATTAGATGTGCTTTTCAGAATCTCAACAGAAGTAGGACATAGTTTTTGGCTACTTGTTATGAATACTGTGAATTTAGATATTTAATGAATTGTTTTTTGATTACTAGTAGGGATTCAGATGTAGAGATGGTTTGTGTCACCGTAATGTGTTTTGTGTAGTGCTCTACTGCTGCTAAGAGCATGAAATCTTAAGAAAAAATCTTAAGAGATTTTGGTACTGTTTTGGGTTCAGTCTTAATCTCTCAGCAAATTTATACATTCTTTTGGGAAGAACACATTAAAATGCAGACAATGAAAGGAAAGAGAATTCACAAAATTGTATTACAATAGAGTACTTGTTATTTTGCAAGATCTGTTTCCCCCCCTCAAACAATAACAGCTGTGATGTTGTTTTTGTAAAATGCAATTGCTCTCATCAACTGAAATGTTATTTTCAGATCATAATGAGATGCTATTTTAGTCAGGGTAAAATATTGACTAAATTTAAAAACAGTTTTCAGTTTTCAATTTTCAAATTTAAAAACAGAAACTGACTAAAACTCAAAACTGTGTAGAAATGAACAATGGTTGCACAGACTTATAACAAAGCCAACTGAGAACCAATTTGCCAACCTTAGTTTCAAGATGATCTTATTTATTAACCTTTGAACTACCAAGACCCCATTAGAAACCCCAGCTTTAGCATTCCTAAACCTGACAAGCATGGAAATTCAGGCTGGTCTAATCTGGTCAATAGCGAAGATAAAGTACAGCACATGTTCAGCGTCCAGCTGGTGGGTCCGGTCAGGCAGCTTTTGTTCCCCCCGAAGACCTCCCTAACAGCTCCCCAGTCTTCACAAACCACAGATTAGCTCCAATTCCACAATTAACTGGCAGGGGAGGGATGGGAAGAGAATGATTTAAAACCTGCTGGCTTCTCTCCCGCTGGCCCTGCAGACACCACACGTTTACCACATGGTGAAATGAGAGCGCACTGCGCCTGCCTCCATCCACGTCCTCCAATCATCCAGGGGGGTGGACCACCTTCCTGCCACATTCTGTCTAATTACCCCTGGCCTCCTACGGTAATACCCAGACTACCCATTGGCACCCTCTTATTCACCCTGGTTTTTCTGGACCCCCTCGGGAAGAATGAAAGATTTGTTTTGTGTTGCATGATGTCACTTTGCCCCCTGAGACAACAGATGACTTTGTTTGCGTTTTGGTCAGTGTGAGGAGCTATATTTATGCCTTTAATAGGTTAAGGGGAAAGTAAAAGGGAATTTATTAAAACTGTCATTTACTCACAGTAATGTCTTTCCAAATCCAGCTTCGAAACACAGATTAAAATATGTTTAATGAAACCCGAGGTGATTCTGTACTTCCATTTAAAATCCAAGTAAGCAACTTAAAAGATCCAAAAAGGTGAAAAAGGTGTCTTTAAATGAATCCATATAGGTTGAACAGTTAAATCCAAATCTTGAGAAGAGATCTGATCATTTTACATACCAAATAGATTTAATTTTGTTGACCATGTCTCTATAGCTTTGGTTACCTGGACTTTTATTGGAAGGACAGAACGCTCTCATTTAAAAACAAAACAAAACAAAACAAAACAAAAAAAAACAAAAAAAAAAAAAAAACAACAAACAAAGATTGAGCAAAGTCTTTATAACTGTTACGGAAGGAGACTCAGACAGAGGGTTAGAAAATATACAGGTATCTTTATTAACAGCAACGGATGCAGATGGTAATGGTGGGTGAGTATCTTGGACAATTGGGGGTAGTCATGGCCTAATGGTTAGAGAGTTGGCTTTGTAATCCAAAGGTCACAGGTTCGAGTCTCAGGTCCGGCAGGGATTATAGGTGGGGTGAGTGAATATCCAGCGCTCTCTCCATCCTCAATACCACGACTGAGGTGAGACCCTTGAGCAAGGCACCGAACCCCCAACTGCTCCCCAGGCGCTGCAGCATTGGCTGCCCACTGTTCTGGGTGTGTGTTCACTGCTGTGTGTGTGTGTGCACTTGGATGAGTTAAATGCAGAGCACAATTTCCAAGTATGGGTCACCATACCTGGCCTCACGTCCTTTCCTTGGACAATGGAACAGTTCTTGGATAGATGGAGATTATAACCTTGTTTCTTGGTTCGCAGGAGATCATGGGATGGAGACGGGAGATAGCACACACCTCTGATGATGAGATATGGTCCACAAGGAGATGACAACTGGAATAGATGTTGGAGCGAGAAGCAGAAGAATACACTGGAGGAGACACAAAAGGTAAGTACACAAGGTAGGTGTATCATTTGGACTGCATTTCATATAAACAAGACCGGACACTGAGTGAAGTGAGGTGTGTGCTATTGAAGGAGTCCTGATGATGGTGCAGATTCCGAACAGGTGTGTGTAATTAGTATTCAGGTGATGGTGTGCGTTGTGATTGGGTGGTGGATGAGCCTGGCCGATCTGTGACAGTAACCAAATGGTTTGTAATTACATGAGGGTGTGTAAATGATGGAAGAATTTAAATTTTAGTGTGAATTATTTAATATTAATAAATCCACTGAGAATTTTGTTTTTGTAACCCTACAAAAATGGAGTTTGGAAGATTTGTTCCTACTTCTGATTTAATTTCTTTTTTACACTCTTTGTTGGTCCCAAAATTCTGCTCCAGCCGCCCTTATTACACACCTTGCACCCCGTAATAAGCCTTTCTACCATTTCCATGGGCAGCTAAATAAATCAGGACTGTTGTTCTCCCCAGGAGAGCATGTAACAATCCCGAAGCTGCCCGTCCGACCCACAACAGTCCAATTAGCAGTGTTGGGTTGGTGCTGATCCAGCAGTCCCAGTTGGCTGCATGGCATTGAGGTCATGAGGAGCAACACTATGGGGGCATGCAGGACAGATCTGAGAAACTTTCATCTCACAGCAAAGAGTCTCGAGCAGAATTCATTGGGTCTAGTCCACTAGGGTTCAAGTAGGGTTCAAGAACATGGTAGCTAGGTAATTCAAGAACGTGATGATGAAAGGACAAAATATGGTACATGTTGCTTTAAATATGGTCTCAACACTGTGTCTGGATTTGATTCAGTTTATTTGAATTTTGGCATTTTAGACTAAGTAAAGAAGTAGTCTGACAGCAGATGTCAGATGAGCTGAACTACAAGCTGAAAGAGACACACCTCAAATTCGCAATGTCTTTTAGAGCTAATAACGTTTGCTACGTATGTATTTGATAGGTAGAGCAATTTGGATTAAATGACACATTGTCTCTCTGTGAGCATAAATGATGTAGTTTGACTCTTCTCCTTATATAATACTTACTTGATTCTGATTTGTTGACTACAGAGACCCAAATTTAATCATTAGAAAATAAATCAATTAAGAAATCAGTAAATCAAGTGAGAAATAAATAAATTGAAAAAAGAGAGATAAATCAAGTAATTATTCATCAGTGAAAATTTGATAGTCAAAAATAATTAATAAAAACAGATAAGCAAGTTGAAATATAATTATGTAAAAATTATAAAAATGAAAAAAGTTATAAATTCATGTTTAATTTGTCTACTCCTTTTTCTATTACCCTCAGTTTCTCAAATAAATATTGAGCGTCACAGACATATTTCAAGGTTTTTGATTTATTTTCTGTAATTGCATTGGAAAAAAGTAGTTTCAGGTTTGTTGACCACATTACAGTTGCAAATCAATTCACTACATTCTTTCTAAAAGGTTACAGAACGGACTGGACTGTTTTGAAAGATGATGTTCACATGTAAATGAGGTAACCATTTTGTTGAGCCTGCATTACCACTTCAGGTACACAGTGTATTTTCAGTAATAAATGTTTGATCAGTTATTCCTTATCTAAAACCAGTTTCTTTTCTTTTATGGATTTCGCCACTTTTTAATCTACAGAAAAAAGGACTGTGTTTTGTTTTTGTTTTGTTTTGATTTTTGTTCAGAATGTTCTGTGGTACAGTATGTCTCTCAGTATTTCATATAGCTAATTGATTCATTTTGGGTGAGGGCCAGGGTCAATGTCGATGCATGGATTGATTGTTTGGAGGTTCTTTCTTCTGTCAGCTCCACCCTTTCGTGATTCAGTTGATAGTAAAATGTGTGTGTGTGTGTGAGAGAGAGAGAGAGAGAAAGAGAGAGAGAGAGAGCATTTGGTTGATGTGTATGCTTGGCAGCCTGAAGACAGAATAGTGGTAATCCTTTTATTAAATGCTCAGATGGAAACAGATGACTTTTGCTCCCTCTGGGCTAATCTCCATCACCATGGCCAAATCATTAAACATGAGAGAGA
>JAFVLL020040120.1:0-17500 GCA_021397915.2 Tor tambroides | reverse complement strand
TTCTTTTTCAGAATTGAATTTCACTCTCTTTTTTAGTTGGTTGGTTCATTAATTCATTAGGAAATGTTCATTTTTTTCTAGCTCTTTGAATTGGAATTAGCCTGGAGTGGATTGACAGAGCAGTGGTGTGTTATATGGTGTTGGGGATGCTGAGATGTGTTCCGTCAGGCCTGTGTTGCTCTAGTTTCATGAATGTTGTGGTCTACCGCTCTGTTTTGCCCACTCAACCACATAGTCATCACACACTGCTGTTGGCATTAGCCTGCTAGCATTGTTCCAACCTGAGCTCCATAATTATGTGTGAATGTTTGAGTGTTTATTAGTGTCAAAACCAGGCCCACACAGAATCTGTGCACACAACTTAACAGAAACATCCACAGAATTGAAACACCTGTTATTCACAGTTCTACACTTCCCCCAGCCCTTGTGTGTTTGTTTATTAAATATTTGTAAGGATTTGATTAATGCCTTCTGCAATAAGTGTGTAGTACTTATAGCTTCATTTAATACAATTCTAAATCCTTTAAAAGCCAAAATCAGTGTAGAAAATGCAGAAAAGTACACAAATTCTGTCTAGACCTGCTCATAATTTTCAGAGTCATATTTAGTGTCTGACTAAGAAGATATTACAGTCTCTCAATATGCTTTTAACCTTGTTCCAACCCCCCGTGAGCTGTTTAATGTCTTCTAAAGGCAGCAATATACCCAAAATGGAACTGATATGAAATGCCCTTTGTGGGCACTGGGCAGGAACTCAGTTAACTCACACAAACGCTGCATAAATAGCATTTCTCAAATGAAGTATATTTTTATAGTAATATTTTTCAGTACTCTGTAAATAAACATATACTGTTTAAAAGTTTAGGGTCAGTAAGTAACTTTTATTCAGCAAGGCTGTATTAAATTGATCAAAAGTAACCGTAAAGAGTTTTATAATTTTATAAAGACTTTCATAACTTTTTTTTTATAACTTTTATAATTTTAAATATATTTTGGAACTTTATATTCATCGAATCCTGGGGGGAAAAAAAGTTTTGAACATTGATAATAGCAATAAATGTTTTTTGAGCACTAAATCAGCATATTAGAATGATTTCTGAAGGATAAAGTGACACTGAAGACTGGAATAACGACTGCTTAAAATTCAGCTTTGCATCACAGGGATTAATTACATTTTAATATATTTTAAAATAGTAATTTTTTTTCAAATTGTAATAGCATCTCACAATATTACTGTTTTACTGTATTTATGATCAAATGAATCGCATTAGAGCATTAGAGACTTTAAAAACATTAAAAATCTCACCGATAATAACATTTGAACAGTAGTTAAATTAAATAAGTTAAATTTTCAACAATTATTTTGATTTAATTACTCAAAAAAAAAAAGTCAAGTGGTGTAACCACCAAGAATTAAAAACAATAAATTATTTTTCCATTATCCATGAAGGATGCATTTAATGTTACCTTACATTAGATTTTAGCCTGAATAAACTAATGTAGTGCTGGCGGTTACCCAGCATGCCTAGATTTGTGTCCAAATACTCATAAAGACTGTGGATTTATGTGTAACGGGTTGTGTTTCTGACTTTGGGCTGTTTAATAGTTTTACAGCACATCATGAACGTGATTATGATGCCTAAAAATGTTGTCTAAGTGGGAAACACACTAGATTTTGGAACAAATGTTATGTCTCCCTCCCTCAGACCTGCACTTCCTGTGTGGGTTAGAATACAATGTTGTTTTCTTTCTTTTTTTCTCCTATTTGCTCTCTGAACACACATTGACTTGAATGGATCGAGGTTAATCTTTTATACAGTTTTAAATGGTCAATAGCTTATTTTCTCCTCCAGATCCCGTTGACGTGTGCGAATTTCTGCGTGATTTATAAAGCAGCGAGACGAGATCTCTTCACATAAACCTTCCACAACAGTGGCTAATCTCCTTTGTTGTGGATGTTAATGAGAGCATGTGGGCCTATGAACTTGCATACGCTTGCATCTCCTGCACACTCCTCACATGCACAGCCCCGAGTCTTCCTGTGAGCCACTTCCTTCTGATATTGCTGTGGCAACCGTATCTAGGGACAGCAGTGTTGCCTGGACCTCTTCTGAGGTAGTCATGCCAGAACTGACAGTTTCCAGAAACACACACACACACACACACGTGTACACGCGCTTACATATGCTCTGGCTGTGCAAGAGCCCATCTGGCCTGATGTATGACAATACACCAGGATGACTACAGCTCGCTGTGTGACTCACGCTTAGTCTAGGAAAATATACAAGTATTTTCAACCATGAAATAGACACTGGAAATATCCATTTTGATGAGAAATTGTTCGCTCTTTTCTTGTTTTATGAATAAGATGGAACATTCAGAAGCCATAACCTTTCGCTAACATGCACACAAAGCTCTTTGTTCACAGTCAAACACGTTCTTTGTGGAGGGCATGACCTTTATAAAAATAAACACGATTCAAGGATTTTCAGAGATTCTTCAAAGGGAGTCAGTGCCACAAGCTGCTGAAGCTTTAGATTCATGTGCTATTATTCGATTCAGTCTCCCTCTCTCTCACATTGTATAGCAGAGGCATGTCTCTGGTATCATGCTTCCATATTCATCTCATTTCATTTGCACTGTGGGTCAGATGGCTTTAATTTCGCTGACTGCACCCTGGCCGGCCAGAACACTGATGCAATAATGTGGCAACAATAGAAAGCTGCGTATGCCGTGGGGAGCTGTGCTGGACAGGCTCTGTTTTGGCATCCCATTATTCTAGGTTTGATTTGTTTGGTAGGTTTGCATCCACAGTGACTCTCCATAGATTTGTTATTTGACCATTCTTGCTACTCCCTCCATCTAGACTCTCAGCTAAACCATAAAAAAATCTGGATTTTCTCAGTAACAGAAGAATATTAATACATCACCTGAATTACCAAACATTATTGCCTTATAACAGATATAACGGTTTGTTAATGGGTCATATTTAAAATGACAGAAGTGCTTAGAATATGTTGTATTGTAAGAGGTTCTAGATTTTTTTTTTTACTACAATCTTTGGACAGCCACAGTTTATTTTTTTGTTTTAAGCCTTACAAAACATGTTAATATACAGTGCCGTTCAAAAGTTTGGGAACAGTACTTTTTTTTTAATGTTTTCTAAAGAAATTTCTTATGCTCATCATGGCTGTATCTAAGGTATTTGATTAAAATACAGAAAATATTATGGCAATTTAAAATAACAGTTATCTATTTTAATATACTGTAAAACATAATTTATTCCTGTGAAGCAAAGCTGAATTTTCAGCATCATTACTCCAGGATGCAGTGTCACATGATCCTTTAGAAATCATTCTAATATGCTGATTTATAATCAGTGTTGGAAACATTTGTGATTGTTTGATAAATAAAAAGTTAAAAAGAACAGTTTATTCAAAATAGAAATTTTGTGTTACAATATAAACTACTGTTCAAAAGTTTGGGGTCAGTAAATTTTTATTCTGTTCTTTTTTTTAAAAAAAAGAAATTAATACTTTTATTCAGCAAGTATGTGTTAAATGGATAAAAAGTGATAGTAAAGGCTTATGTTGTTAGAAAAGATTTCTATTTTGAATAAATGCTGGTCTTACTTTTTTTTACTTTTTATTCATCAGAGAATCAAAGAAAAAAGTATCACAGGTTCCAAAAAAATATTAAGCAGCACAGCAGTTTCAACACTGATAATAAATTAGCATATTAGGGTGATTTCTGATGGATCATGTGAAACTGAAGAATGGAGTAATGGCTGATGAAAATTCAGTGCTGCAGCATGGAAATAAATTATACTTTAAAGTATATTAAAATAGGAAACCAATATTAGAAATTGGAATACTATTTCTAAATATTTTTTCTGTATTTTTGAACAAATAAATGCACCCTTGATGAACATAAGAGACTCCATTAAAAACATAAAAAATCTTACCTGATACCAAACTTTTGAACAGCAGTGTATGTACATATGAAAATTTGAAGGATGACATATGAACATCTGAATGAATAATAATTCCTTACATTTATATAGCGCTTTTCTGGGCACTCAAAGCGCTTTACATAGAAGGGGGGCATCTCCTCAGCCACCACCAGTGTGCAGCATCCACCTGGATGATGCGACGGCAGCCATATTGCGCCAGAATGCCCACCACACACTAGTTTATTGGTGGAGAGGAGAAGGAGTAATGAAGCCAATCAGTATATATGGAGATGGTTAGGAGGCCATGATGGTCAGAGGCCAATGGGCAAATTTGGCCAGGATGCCGGGGTTACACCCCTACTCTTTTTCGAAGGACATCCTGGGATTTTTAATGACCACAGAGAGTCAGGACCTCGGTTTAACGTCTCATCCGAAAGACAGAATCTGAATGTATACATAAAATTATTAATCAAAGATTCACATCTGTTCATATCTATTTCCTATATTCATGTCAGAATGCCATTCCCTACCATTTTAGTATATTTCTGAAAAACCTTCATCAGGGAATGCAGATTAACCATAAACGAATGATCATATGACAGCATTTCGGCAAATGAAGGTTGTTTTAAATGTCTCTTACACAATTTGTAACCTATTATTGCTTGTTAATGTCATAACTGTTAGAAATGCATTACCTGTTCCCTATTTTGATATCTATATCCATACACTCATACACCCAGACACAAAACAAACACACACACACACACACACACACACACACACACACACACACACACACGTTTGTTTTTGTGGTTTACGGGGACTCTCCATAGGCGTAGTGGTTTTTATACCGTACAAACTGTATGGGCTATTGCTCTACACCAACCCTACACCTAAACCTACCCCTTACAGGAAACTTTGTGCATTTTTAGATTTTCAAAAAAAACACCATTTAGTATGTTTTTTAAGCCTTTTGAATTACGGGGACATAGGCAGTGTCCTCATAAACCACCTTCAAACTGTAATACCTCTGTCATACCCATGTCATTAAACAAATTTTGTCCCCGTAAACCACAAAAAACAGTACACACACACAAACACACACACACACACACACACACACACACACACACACACACACACACACAGTGAGGCAACGGTACTGTAACTGTGTTTCTTGTCCTCAGCTAACCCTCAGCTGAGACCAAAGAAACCACACTGCCACCTGCTGGAAGACTCAGGTGAAGCCAGTAAACTGTCAGTTGGGCCATTAACTAGCGTTTACTACAAAATGTGAGGCATAACATATTCAAATCCCAGGTAACATGTTGGGAGTAACAACATTCCGTATGTGCTCATTCTGTGTTGTCATTCAAGACATTATATCCAATATTAAGAAAGCTTGTTGATCACCAGTCCAGCAAGCATAAATAGATCGAACCATCTGTTGTGTTTTTTCCCCTCCTCATGAGGCCCTGTTACCGTTTAATGCAAGTTCAACCAGTCTAAAAGACAAACACACAGCATGTGAATGAGGTACACTGTGGGCAAACCCACCTCCAACTGACCTACTTAGTGTATCCAGATGGACAAACTCAGCTTTTTGGTGTTATTTATTTATAGCTTCTCTTGTATTGCTTCTCTCTTTTTAAATCTTATTTTATTTTTTAAGGGGGAATACTCATTACAGATCCATGGCCCCAGTCCAGCAATACCCGCCCACCCCTGCCAGTCATGATTTGCAAGGATCTGATTGGCTGATTCTGCTCATCAGTTGCAGATGGGAGCTTACTGCCTTCATCAGGGGAGGAATATTTAATCGCCTTAGCTCTTTTAAGAAGAGCATTGGAAGGCCTGAGTGTCTGGTAATTGTGTTTCTTGTAATGGGATGGGAGAGAGTGAATGAGATGAGCACAGAATGAATGAATAGAGGGAGAGAAAGCGAGATGAATAGCTCTTTGGACAGACAGGTGTGGTGTTTGTGGAGAAGGATGAACACAAACACAGCAGCATCATACCAATCAGAATTGACTCAAGTCTGTAGCTGCAACCAGTTGGTGTCCTTTAGCTTAGCGCAGGGGTGTCCAAACTCGGTCCTGGAGGGCCGGTGTTCTGCAGAGTTTAGCTCCAACCCTAATTAAACACACCTGAAGCAGCTAATCAAGCTCTTACTAGGTATACTAGAAACTTCCATGCAGGTGTGTTGAGGCAAGTTGGAGCTAAACTCTGCAGGACAACGGCCCTCCAGGACCAAGTTTGGACACCCCTGGCTTAGCGGTTCTCAAGCATGGTTCCAGGGTCCACAAGGGGGACTCATGATGACTTAAAATGATTAAAAAAAGACAAAACATGTATTGAAATAAGTTAAAAAATCAAGATATGTCTTGTTTTAAATCAGCCCCTCAACAACAACATTATCTATGAGCCAGGATTCCTACAATCTTTTAATGTCTGAATATGTGGAAGCCTAATTTTAAAAGTGTGCTTTCTAGATCCAAAAAGGTCATGTAAATAATAAAATCTTAACAAGCCAACATTTTTTATAATAAATATAAGGGTTGTCATGATTCCTCAATTCAATTCAAGTAACGTTACTCGATTTAAAAAAAAAAATCCTTGGCTGCAATTTGCCCGTGTCGACTCGAGTAACAGGCAAAAATACCGGAAGTGTTTGTTTGGTTTTTTGTTGTTGTCGTTTCTTTTGTGTGTGAGTTATGTCTGAAGTTAAGTATTTCTGTATAATTGATTTTGAAGTAATTAAAAAAAAAAAAAAAAAAAAAAAAAAAAAAAAAAACAATACCGGAAGTGGCGCATTCCACGGAGAAGATTCCATGAAACGCATTATTAGACCGTTTTCCAAGGTTGCTTGATATATTAAACCCATTTAAAATCATAATAAACCATATTGTGAATTCACAAACACTACGATTCAATGAAAGAAATATTTGCGATTCGGGTTTGATATATGTGCTTTAACTATTTAGGTTACGTAGGATATAAGTACCTTAGAGCGGCTCCGGTCACAGTAAATGCTACTCAACACAAACAGTTATTATTTACATGTGTGGAGCGTCTCAAACACCGTCTCTGCATATTATAACGTTCATCTGGGAACAACATCATTTCATCATATTTGTAAGGTAAATCATTTATAAATCTAAACCAACACAGGAGAACACATCAATATCTTTCTCAATATCCTAACTGTTCATCATGATTTTAAAATAAAAGCTCAAACCGAAGTTCACACATTTGATGTCCACATATTTAAGAAATTACAGTGGGTGTAGCATTTCTGTCATAAAGAAATGGAATATTTAGAAATATTTAAAAAATATTAAAGATTATTTGGTCATTTGAATCAAATGTTGCTCGGTCAATATTAAATAAGGATTAGATCGCGCAGTAATGTGTAAAAACAATACATAATGTATAGCTCTATTGTTTATAATATGTATTTTCACAGCTTTGTTCAATAAAACCATATGATTACTTTCATATTTTATTTGAACAAAATATTGTCTCCTTGCTATTGTACTATTTTAAGTAATTTTAAAGGCTATTGTTAGCTTAGGTCTGTTTTTATTGCCTAAAAAAAATATAATTATCCGTCAGAATAATCGACCAATTACTCTATTACCAAAACAATCGTTAGTGACAGCTCTAATAAATATAAATTTCAAGTTATTCCAAACTATAATATAATTTATTAAGTAGGAACAGTGGGCCTAATTATTGTTAGTTCATGTTAACTGATGTTGTTGATGTTAACAAATAGGATCTTACTGTAAAGTGTTGCCAAAATTGATATTGCAGTAATCGGAACTTCTGGAATTATAGAATTTAATTATCTCTATTTTGACTCAAAATAGTTAGAAAATGTACAGCTTTGTCATTATAGCAGCAGAAGTGCCTGAAAGAACTTGTCTTTGGAATCAGAAAGGAACCTCAAACACACATTGATCTCAGGTTGCAAGAAAACATATTAAAAAATGTTTCACCAAAGTTTGAGGTCAATGATGCCAAATGCCATTAGTTCTTGAACAGTGTTTGTCAGAATAGAGATTTATGGCAAATAACCTCTTAAATGGTTGTCATGCACGAATCATATAGACTACTTTTTCTTATGTTTTTTTTGTTTGTTTGTTTGTTTGTTTTTTGTCATTTTTAGGGCTTGACAACTCCTGGTTGTTGAATCAAAAGAGCAGCATGGCTGGTTTGCATAGTATCTCATCTTATTTCTACAGAGAAAAAATAAGTCATACAGGTTTGGAACAACATGACAGTAAGTAAATGATGACAGAACTTTAATTTAATGGGGAACTATTCCTTTTAACATACAGCTAATGTGTTGTGACTGTTCTCTGTTTCTCTTTTCACAGTGTTGTCACACAATTGTTCAGACAAGGCGTCTCAGAGACACACATTTGTTCCTGTCTGTGCCTTGAGGTTCGATTATGTGGTCTGTGGGCATCTAAAAGACATTTCTTCAAAAGCGCTATGACACTGCTTCTGCTTTGGGTCAGTGCATCAAGCCACATGGGCCGCGCAACGCTCCAGACTCCACCACACAGGAAAATATAGGTGAGTGAGTGGTGGGGACAGAAAAAAAATCGAGCGAGAGAGAGAGAGAGAGATCAGTCCTAATTAAAACAGACTTGTTTAAAAAAAAAAAATGAAGCTTTCGGAGGTGTTATTGCGGTTAATGAGCAGGAGGAGAGCTGCCCACATCTAATGACCAATGATGCCCCTTTCCTCACAACACGGGAAAACACTGATATTTGCCTTCCTCTCTCACACTTCATCACTCACTAGAACATCAGTCAGTCACTCACACACAATATCTTGCTCGCTTTCTCATAAACACTCCCACAGTAATGATGATAAATGGTAGAGAATATTTACCTGACACCCACCAACTAAAGGTTCAAACCTCAGCAAGTTTAAAGAGATGACTAGGTTTTTTTATTATTTGAAGGAAATGTGAGTGGTGCTTACTTGTGCAAAACTCACTGCCTTGATGCTTGGGTGTTGTGACTGGTTGCTGAAACATTGCAGTTGCTACAGTGTTTGGAACGGTTTTTAGGTTGTTGCTAAGTGGTTATATACAGGTTTGAGGCAAAAAAAGCCCATCCCCAAAATTTCTTTAACATTCAGTTGATTTGACTTTCAATGTAAGTCTATGGTATTTTTATTTTATTTTCACATTTTTTATCGTTGAAAAGTGTAAGTTTGGTCACTGGGCTGTTTGAGGTTTTGTTGTTATTTTACTGTACAGAAAGGGCCACTATAAAATTCCATCTTGAAGAAATAGTTCATCCAAAGATGAAAATTTGCTGAAAATGTGCTCAATGTACTTAGGACATTCAGGATGTTTGTTTCTTTATTGGAAAAGATTTACATCATTTGCTCACCAATGGCTCCTCTGCAGTGAATGGGTGCTGTCAGAATGAGAGTCCAAACAGCTGATAAAAACATCACAATAATCCACACAATCTATTAATTGCTGTCTTGTGAAGCTGTGTGTTTGTACCAAAATCCAACAAGACTGCTGTTTCCGGCTAAAATTTGAGTCCTTTTATTGCTTTCTCTAGTTAAAAATTCATCTCATCTGAATTGGGTGAGAAATATGCACTGTCAAGCACTGTTTACAAGCGAAAACAAGCCAGAATTCCAGTTCTACATGAATGTGTCAGTGGATTTTGATGTGAGTGGGCAAAAAAGGATGAACTTTTTCACTGGAAGAAGTGTTATTATGGATCATGGACTCCTATTTTGGCCAGAACTATAGTTTAAAGATAAAATTAAATTAATAAATATATATGTTTTTACAATCATGCAGCTTTTTGCTTCACACGACATTAATTAATGGGCTGGAGTCATGTGGATTACATGTGGATTACATGTTGATCATGATGCTTTTATCAGCTGTTTAGACTCTCATTCTGATGGCACCCATTCACTGCAGAGGATCCATGTGGTCAGCAAGTGATGTAATGTTAAATATCTCCAAATCTGTTCAGATGAATAATTTAAATAACAAAATTAGAAAACAATTCCCAGAAAACAGTTTAGAGAAACAGAAACATGATCGATGGTTAATGTGGCATATTCAATTTGTTACTTTCTCAATAACTTTGTCAAGTTCTGAAACAAAACAAATAGTTAATCATTCATTATTTAATTTAATTTAGTTTTAGTATATTCAGGCTTTAGTCACATGACTAAATCAATATGTATGTCAAAACAAATAGTGTAATACACTAATGCATAATAATAAATCAGCCAAATATCCAATTCAGTATGCACACAGATTGTTGTATTTAGAATTGCTACATTGTGTTTTGAAAGCAAATGCAAGTAAGATCATGCAAATTGGTGGAGTTAGAAAAAAATAAAAGCAAAAACATTGAAAAAATTATTAATTTAGGCTGAATAATGAGAAACATTCAAGGGGATGAACAGTTTTAACTCAATTTAAATTCCCATTAAAAACATAATTACCCAAAGAGGACAGAGCAATTTAATCAAAGTTGGTAATGGTTTAGGGGGAAAAAAAGAGATCAGAGTAGGGGGCAGTGAAGACAGAGATAATACAAGCGTCTGAGAAGTCAAGCACAGGCTCCAGTGACCTTAAAAATGGATTGTCATCCAGAACTATAGAGATGAAGGCATAAAAAATCTCAGTGCTTAACAGAGTGCTTTGTGAAAGGGCCATGTGTGTGTGTTTGGGGGTCAGCCATGACCAGAGATCGTGAGAACAGGATATGGTGGTTATTGCATATAGTTGTGGTCCTGATCTCCAGGCTCAAGCAATCAATCTGAAGCTCAGTGTAGGGGATCCATGTTGCCAAAGAACACACTAGTAAGCTCTGTGATCGACTCGTCTCACTGGTTAAGCTTTCCTTTCATGTCTGCCCATGCTGTATATCTATTTGAAGATTTCCATCTTAATTAAATACTGAGTTGGAAGCTTAACGTACAAAACAAACAGTTTAAGACTTTGCAAATAAACCAGCTTCAACACCAAACCAATTAGTTCTGTAACTTAAATTGTACTTGATTCATGAGTTAACATTAATGTTATTATTTTAAAAGAAATGTAATCTTATAATAATAATAATAATATTCATTTTTAAATTAACAGAATAATTTCTGTTTTATTGGTTTAACAAAATCAAAATCTGGATAGTGTATTATTATTATTATTATTATTTATTATAACATTTATAATTTCTGTTATATATTATATAATAAACTGTAACATTTCTGTTTTATTGGTTTAACAAAATTTAAATCTGGATAGCATTTTCTGGGAAATCTGGATAGTTTATTATTATTATTATTATTATTATTTACGTATATTAGAAGATTATTTTTTAAACTAAACTTTAAAAATTTGAGAAATATAATCTGTTATTGAAAACTGCTTTTAGTTTGATATGATGGGATGAAGTCTTTACAGATCCCTTTTGGGGTGGGGAAATGGAGGGTGAGGAATATATAGGCTATATAAAGTATTTTTTGTCATATTTAATTAACTACTAATTAGTCTTTTTGCTGCCCTAATATTTTTTATTTAAAATAAAAATGTAGTTTCTATATTATAGATTTAATGAAATCAAAATCTGAATTCTGCATATTATTATTATTATTATTATTAGGGGTTCAAGCTGAAAGCTTGTAGCGCTGAAACCCTATTGTAATTGTTAGAATGGTCACGGATGAGCGATTTCCATGTAAAACTGATTGTGCAGACCAAACCGTAAGTCGTAGAGACTTGAAACTTGGAGGGATGGTAGTACTCACACCGCCTACAATGCCTGATTGGAACCAAACCGGTGCAGAAATATTCTCTGGAGAGGGAATATCAATAATTAACAAAAAAAAAAGTTCATGGTCGCAAAAGGATGCTAAAACGTTCGTAAGGGGCGGGGCCACTTTTACTAAAATGGCTATAACTCATGAACGGAATGAGATACCTTCACCAAACTTGGTACATATGTGTATGAGCTCAATCTTTGGTCAAGCAAAAAAAAAAGCGCATCTTGGCCACTTGGTGGCACTATAGTATGGAAAAAACATAAAAACAGCTATAACGACGCAACCATTTGTCCAATCAACTTGAAAATTGGTATGCAGTGTCTTTGTCCAAAGTGACACAAGTGTCTATAAGGACATTCACGTATCTCAAAAAATATGGCCGCCATCAGCCAATGAAGTTTGAGCACCTATTAGACAAGGTTAACGGAGGTCGATCAGAACGAAACTCGGTGGGCATGTTCGACTCATGGCCCTAAAGGTCTGTAAGAAATTTGAAAGAAATCGGCCACTAGTTGGCGCTAACGAGATTTTTTGGCTCTGTAATCACGTGGTGTTTCACACATCCACAAAATATGCATATCATTTGATAGATCTCCTCATTTTCCACAACTTTGCCTCAAGAACCATTGCTGTCAATCAAATCGTTCAATAAATATTCACAAATAGGTTAGAACACTACTTTTGCGAACTAGTCCTAGGTTTTTCACTCAATCTCGATCAAACCACTGCAGCATAATTCTCTGGACACTCTAGATAAATAATTATCCAAAAAAAAATTTGTTGAATTTTGTCCTTTGGTTAGCTATAACGGGGTCATTTATAAAAGGGGTGTGACCAAATATACTCAAAAGCCTATAAAACCTAAACAAAAACTCAAAACTTTACAAAACTTGGTGAAAACATGTATCAGATGACTCTTAACAAGTATGCAAAGTTTCATGGAGATCGGACCATAGGTGGTGCTATAACAGTTAAAAAGGCTTCAGAAACGCAATATTTCTATTGTAAATGACCTTAAATTGCAAAAAAAATAAAATAAAAATTCATATATTCACACAAACACTAGATATTCATATCATATTATAGATCCCCTCGTTCTGAACAACTTTGCCTCTAAGATCACTGCTGTCAATCAAACTGTTCATTAAATATTTGATATTACTTAAAAAACCTACTTTTGTGAACTCGTCCTTGGTTTTTTACTCAAAATCAATAAAACCACTGCAGAACAATTCTCTGGACTCTCTAGATCAACAATTATCAAAAAAAAAAAAAAAAAAATGTTGAACATTGTCATTTGGACAGTTGTAACATGGTCATTTAAAAATGTGGTCTTGATATAGTGTGCCCAAAAGTCTACAAATCTTAAAATGAAAACTCAAAATATCACAGATCTATGTAAACTCATGCATTATATGATTCTAAACAATCATGCAAAATTTTGTAGGGATTGGACAGAAACTGACACTTTAATAGGTATGATAGCTATGGAGGTTAAAAACAGTAAATGTGTGTGCTGCATTACCTGAAAGTGCAAATACAACCACTAGATGGCAGCAAAGGATCACTCATTGCCACATTCTATCACTTATATAGTTCTTTTTAGTTCTTTTCTCAGGTTTTATTAGGTACTGACATTCAGATACTTTAAAATCATCATTACATTTAAAATCACATTTATTCAAAGCTGTCCACTTCATTTATACAGACATATCAGTTTTGACAATTATGCCACATTATGATTAAATGTAAACCTGAAAAATATTATAAACAGGACAGTTCCAGTAAGCATTTTATTACCTTTAAGGTATTTAAAATATCTATATCTACAACATAATCTGTCTGTGTGTGCAAGCATGCTTAGTCTCTATTAAGTAATAGAGTGTGTCTTAAGTAATATAGTTCAACCTTTTCATTACTCTGTGTGTATGTGTCATCATATTCTCCATCATGGAAGTGTTCTGATGTCAGCCATACATTTCACTTTGGCTGAGACCCCTGACAGCATAGAAGCCATGAAGGCCTTCGAGTGCTTGAACCCTGGTAATCGCTGCTTGCAGCTATATTTATTATTATTCTTATTACTATTATTATTATTATTATCATTTTGGCCTTTCCTATTCTTGTTCTTGATGTGTAATAAGAAAACTGAATTCTGCTAAATTTGTGATGGATATGCACAGTTACCAGATCATTTTCCATGCAAACATTTTCCAGTCATGGCCTAATGGATAGAGCGTTGGACTTGTAACCCAAAGGTCATGGGTTCGAATCTCAGGTCCGGCAGGGATTGTGGGTGGGGGGAGTGAATAACCAGCACTCTCTCCACCCTCAATACCACGACTGAGGTGAGACCCTTGAGCAAGGCACTGACCCCCAAAACTGCTTCCCGGGCGCCGCAGCATTGGCTGCCCACTGCTCTGGGTGTATGTTCACTACTGTGTGCATGCACTTGGATGGGTTAAATGCAGAGGACAAATTCCGAGTATGGATCACCATACTTGGCCACACACCACTTCCCCTTTCCTTTCCCAAATGATTGAACCGTTTGTCTTCTATCTCGGTAAGCAGTTGACATTTGCATTTAAAGTTGACGACTTTTTCACTTTCCCCTTCAAGTGAGCAAAACTTTCCAGCAGCCCCACGTGGGTGCCCTCCTCAAGTTAAACTGACTGTCCACCAATAATAAACTATATGACACAGGAATGTGGGAGCATTTCCTCTGGACGCTCTGAGCAGTGCTTATGGAGCACAGGGCAGACCAGATGGGACTTCTGAGCACTTCATGAATGGATCATTCTTTATCCAGAGTCATGTGACTAACGATGCTGTTACGCGAGAGCGGAACTCTCATGGTCCTAAATGGGCATGTTTCCGCTCTAGAAGAATGAATGTGGGTGTGTTTCAGCATTTTGTAGCAAAGATGACAGGTCCTGCATACATATACACCTTTTCTATTACTCATATAGTTTAATAACAGTATAGCTTAGCCTCAAATGATGACTACAGCTCACAGCTGCAATTTTTATAGTATGCATGAGCTGTTCATGCATCAGGGTATTATGATTTTCAACGTTTTAGGAAATAACAGTTCATTTTGGTCAGAACACAAAATTGCACTGAAGCTGAATATTGTGAAGGTAATTAGTGGAGAAACTGAGTCACACACACTATCCCTGGTCATTTAAATGGCCACAGTCTGACCTAGACCTGCTTTGTGTTGTCATGAGTTTGTGTGATGTTTGGCCTCTGGTCTGAAGAGCAGGAATAGCAGAGGTTAAGAGCAGTTAGAAGGACAGTACAGTTTTCCCATGAAAAACTCCTCCAAGCAACCTCCTACACACACGGCTTCTATCTGGGAGCTTGTGAGTGTGTGTTCAAAATCAATTTGCTTAACGAACATGGAGTGAGTGAAAGGGTGGTTTTGGTTATACAAACGGAAGGCCATGTGACAGAGATTGTGTTTGTCCGTTTTTGTGTGGGTTTGTTGTCTGCATTTCAGTTTAGTCCGTTTTGTCAGTTTCCAGGAGTATGCAATCATTCCATATGTGGAGCATATCTTCAGTCCACAAAAGGTTGGTTTGAATGTGACAAACAAAAAGAATGTAATAGAAAGAGATAGAGATATGGAGGAGGAAGATATGTCTTTCCATTTTATTTTATTTAATTTATAAATGAAAAGCTGTGTGTGTGTGGTTCAGGTATAGGCTACAAAATGTCCCCTCAAAGATGGCAATATTCAAATCCTTGTCCTTGTGGGGACATTTTTTGGTCCCCATCAGGAAAAGAAGCTTATAAATCATACAGAATTAAGTTTTTTGAAAATATAAAATAGCAGAAGATTTGTGAGATTTTTATTTATTTATTTTCACACAATGGAAGTCAATGGTATGGTTTGGTTACCAACATTCTTCAAATGATCGTTCTTAGTGTCTTTAAGAGGAAAGAAAGTCTCACAGGTCTGGAACCACAGGAAGGTGAATAAATGATGAGAGTATTTTCATTTTTAGGTGAACCATCCCTTTAATGACAACATTAACATTAAATCACACTAGTAACATTAGCTTCTCCTGTTTTGCCATCTCATTTGCATAAGATTTTCTCTACTCACACTCACATCATGTCACCAACAATTATTGTTTTCCAACAAATTGTCAGCGCACAAGCTGAAGCTGAATGACTTCCGGCCACTTACCCACTGCAAATGGCAGTCAGTGTGAACGCCCCTTTAGTCTGTATGGGTTCCAGGTCTTTTCCCTTTAAACAACAAAGTGAGAGAGAGAGGGTGACCGTCAAGAAACATGTCTATATTAGGCAATGAATAGCCAACTCACAAACTGAAATGCACTATACCTTGTTTTCTTTTGAAGCCGCCCAAGAACAAACAATCCACTGTCAAAGAGTTTTGACATGGCCCTTTTCCAAGATATGTAGTAAAATGTTCCTCAAACTATTTAGGCTATAATAATAATAATATAATAATAATAATAATATAGTAAACTATAATAATTCATTTTATCAATATTAGAAAGTATTTATGTAAAATAATTATAATTTTAATACTACTTCTACTAATTATATACTATATATACTACTGTTTATTATTATTGTTGTTGTTATTATTATTATTATAAGGTTTGTTGAAGTTTTTGGGTAAGAATGCTTGAGCTGTTGCGTTAGTGACAGAAAAAAAAAAATCAGAAATGAGTGCCAAAGCATTACTGCAATCTGACTTGGCACTCTGACTCAAACCTTTACACAGCACGCTGTCTGCTTCTAATCAAAACTGGAGAGTGCTTTTCTCAGCTAACACACTGATACACACACACACACAGAGGCGTGGAAAGAGAAAGTGTGTGTCTGCATGTGTGTGTGTCTGAATGTCAGTGAGAGGAAAGGGAATGTGGCATGCCGATTTTATAGGAAGAATTAAATGTTATGAACAGCACAGAAATAGAAAGGGGGGGAAAAGAAAAGCAGAGAGAGCGAGAGAGAGAGAAAGTAAAAAGTAGACTGTCAGTTTCCAGAAGAACTGCACTTTAGAGATGTGAAGCGCCTGGTTTCTAAAAAGAGAGTTTGAGAAAGCAAGAGATAGAGGAAGAGAGCGAGAAAGAAAAACAGTGACTCAAGACTGTCAGAAACAAAAAGAACAGTCATCCCAAGCAAAGACCTCTAATGCCGTCAAGATGAGAACACGCTCTCCACGTTTCAAGCTCCATGCGTCTCTGTTTTCTTCTCCTCCTCCTTGTTTCTTCCAGGGGGAAAAAGCTCTAGCAGTAACTGACCACGATCAGTGATCGCTCCAGATGTCTGGGGAGAGATTGGTCGAAACAAATGACTTCCCCCTCCCTCTTCTGGAGTTCTTGCATCATCTCTTCAACCGCTTCATTGAAAGAAAAACGCAAATTGGTTGCAGAACCAATTAGGGACGCTTATTGCTGAGAAGCGCATGCCGGTCTGACAGCTGAACACTTGATCTATCAACAGAACTGAAGTACTAGTCTAGAAGCTTCAAACATGGATTTGTTTATTTATTTTACACCTTGGAGAATTATTTAACACAGAGTGTATTTTTTGGCGTTTTTTTCAATGCAGCAATTGTGTTTGATTGTAACATCGCATGGGACCATAGAAAAGTTGTTGACCCCTGGAGACACATGACCTTGACGTCCTGGCTGGCTTGAGAACAGAGCTAGCTGTGTCAGAGGGTGAGCTCACCACACA
>JAFVLL020040119.1:0-19257 GCA_021397915.2 Tor tambroides | reverse complement strand
CACTCCTTGCTACAAAGACTCAATAGTATAATATATGTTTACTTGTGCATTGCACTACAAAATCATTTTGCACTATGCGCTGCTTCCCCCAAATCACTCTTCTGCACAACATTTAATGTACAAAATATATTTCTTTGCACAATTCTATGTACAAATATCTCTTTTGCACAATTTTATGTACAGTATGTATGTAAAGTTTTTGTACAGTCTCAGTTTGTGTATGTGTAGTAAACTATGTATAGTAGTTATAGCATTTATAGTATATGTATAGTCAGATGGTTAACTGCTGTATAGCTCTATTGTTTCTCTTATACTTGCATTGTTGTATGTTTATCTTATGTTTAACTGGTATGTAGCACCGTGGTCCTGTGAGACGCGACATTTCGTTCCACTACATGTCCACACATGTAGCAGAATGACAATAAAGCTCAACTTGAACTTGAACTTGATATTCTTCGTTTATTTTATATTTATTTTATTCTCAGTTAAGAGTGCTATTTGATCACCTTTTATCATAAGCATCATTTGAGCTTGAAATTTTCCCCTTCTAAAATATTTATCCTGTTAATTAATTATTTGTTTTTCCTCATAAACAAACTTCAGCCACAAAAACTGCTTCCCTTTTGTACTTTTCCTCTACTGTATTTACTTCTGCTAATGCCACTGTTTTCGCCTACCGTTTTTTACAGAACCGTGAACGACTACATTTTGCCACCTACTGAAGCTTGAAGTGAGACTCATACTGATTAAATGACCCTGTAGCGCTAAATAATGCAAACTGCACAATCGCAGCAAAAAGGATTAGGATTTAGATGTCGAGTGCAGGTCATATCAGGTCTGTGTGTTTTTGTTTTTTGTTTTTCCTCATATGAGGATAGTCTGACTAAGCTCTCAGAACGAGGAGCAGCTACACCAGTGAGGTGTGATAATTCCCACCAGGCAGCGTTCCCTCCTCCTGTCAGAACTAGATTTGTGCCACTGGATGACGGCGAGGACCCAAGGCTAACTGCTGAGGCATGCTGACACTTTGGCGATTACATAAGACAACTATTAGACATATATGCAGCTACAAATAATATTAAAAAGAAGCTTTGCTGATGTGTGAAGGGGTCTGGGCCATGCTCTCTCATGATTAATCTGCTATAAGCACATGCTGCTGACTTCAGACGCACCAGAAGGAATAAAGCAGCCCACATGTAGCTTTAAGCCCAGTATATCATTTGTTGTTTTAGTCCAACTGTACTTTCCAGAGGGTTTATTTTAGCTCAACACTTCTAAATTGGTGGTAAAGTTTAAAGGGGTCGTATGACATTGCTAAAAAGAACATTATTTTGTGTATTTGGTGTAATGCAATGCGTTTATTTTATGTGGGTTTAAGGTTCAAAAATGTGTGGGTTTAAGGTTCAAAAAACACATTATTTTCCACATACTGTACATTATTGTTGCTCCTCTATGCTCCACCTTTCTGAAACGCGTCAATTTTTAGAAAGCTCATCGTTCTGAGAAGCGAGGTGTGCTTTGATTGGCCAGTTATCCAGTGCCTTGTGATTGGCCGAATACCTCAAGCTTATGATGGAAATGTTACGCCCCTTACCGTATTGTGATGCTGTGTCCCAGCACAATGAGACGAAAACAATAAAACCCATTATAAATGAGGCATTTGTTGCATGCAGTGGGGACATAATCACTGATTATAATGACTTATACTGTCTTTTTACGCGTCACATTACATCGCGCCGCGTAAATATTACCATGTCTGCATTTGTGATCGGAGAAACGACAAACAACAAGAGCTGCTCTACACAGCTCAAAACTCGCGTTTGAATAGTCAGTGGCAAATTCTTTAAATATGAAAACATACTGACAGGCTGTGGGTCAGAAGCGCCAGACTGTCCTTGCAAATTTGGAATTGCCCCACTTCATAGAAACAGTCTTTGTGCAAGCCAGCATTGTAGGCTACCCTCCGAGGTTCAGGAAATAGTCCTCCGTAAACTGCGCTGCACACACTCTAATATTTGGATTGAACTGTTCTGGAACAGTGTTGTAAATACCGTATTGACCCGAATACAAGACAATGTTTTTACTTGGAAATACATCTGAAAAAAATGCGGTCATCTTATATTCAGGGTCTAGACTTTGACATGTCAATAATACACCCACAACAATAGGTGGCACCAAATACGCGTAAAACGAGTGTGCCATGAAATACGTAAAGTAATGTGTGTTGTAAAGGTCGCGAGTGAAAACGAAAAGAAGAGAAAAGTGAAAAGAAAAAGAAAAGCTTACAGCGGCATGAGTTGTGACTGTCATGTTAGCCTGATGGGACCAAACTTCCTCTGTAAGTGATTTTAAAACATAAGACAGTACGCAGATTTGAAGACTACAATAAGATTTCACTTCTACTGTTAATAAAATTTTGGTAGGCTAATATGAGATTGATAGCTTAAATGTTATATAATTCAGAAGGGCTACCTGTTATTTTTATGGTATATCAAAAAGTGTCTATTTTTAAATGTGATTGTTGGTACATTTTACCAGTATTTACCATACTTTCAAAACAAAAATTTAAATAGGAAAAAAATGCAATATGAAAATAATTTTTGAAAAAAAAAAGTTTGTTTTTTTCTCTCAGTAAAACACAAAATTTAGTTTTCAAAAGGCCTTTTTCCAAAAGGTACATCTGGAAAAAGGTGGGGTTGTCTTATAATCAGGGTCGTCTTATATTCGGGTCAATACGGTACAACTTAACCACAGATTTCTAGTTGTGTCCTCTTTTGGAAGCCCAAACAAAGTAGTTTCACTTTCACAATGAAACACAGCGTCTCCAGGACATGGCGCCAGCGGCAGCAACAATACTACAGCAAGAATAAAAATCACACCCTCTTTCTTTGCATATACATTTGGGCAGTGTTATGCAAATCTTCCCACACAGTGACGTAGACGTGGGGGCGTGTTTAAATGAATCGTTTTAGGGGGGCGTGGACGAGTCTTAACTTTTATAAAGAATATCTCTTTGGGTTTGAGACTTTAGTCTTTGCAACTTTAGGGATCTTATCTATGCACGAACAGCTTGTAACACTCCAAAGAGAAAGGAAAACTTGAAATTGCATGATATGACCCCTTTAAAGGTTCATAACCTAACTATAGTGCTCATTACACAAGCAAAATGATGAAAGAGTAACTGCTCTCTATATCATCCGTCCATTGACCATCTTTCTGTCTGTCTCTCCATCTTAGCATCAAGCTATCAAACTATTCTTTGTCTGTCTGTCCATCTATCCTTTCATCTATTTAATCATCCACCATCCATCCACAAAGTATTTCTCTCTGTTTTTCTATCATCAGTCTATCCATCCAACATTCCTCCCTCCCTCCATCCATCTATCTACTTCTCTGTCTAACAATCCATCCATCCATCATTCCTTCCTCCCTCCCTCCATCCATCTATCCACCTGCCTATCTATCCATCTAACAATCCATCTATCCATATGATTATCCATCCATTCGTCTATCTGTCTATCAATCATTTACGCATCTAACGACCCATCCATCCATCAGCATGTCTACCCATCGAACCATCCATCCATCCATTTTTCTTTCTTACCATCCATCCATCCAGCATTGTCTTTTTTCTGTCTACCAACCATCCATCCATCCATCCATCCATCCATCAAACATTCCTCCCTCCATCTATGCACCTGCCTATCTATCCATCTAACAATCCATCTATCCATATCCATATCCATATCCATCCATCCATCTATCCATTTAGTGAAGTGATGTGAAGTCAAGTGAGTGATTTAACCATCAATCTAACCATCCATTCATCCATATTGTTATTCTGTCTGTTTTTTCTGTCTATCATCAATCCATCCATCCATCTATCCACTTATCTGTATAACAATCCATCCATCCATCCATCCATCTATCATCTCTCTCTCCAATTCTCCATTCATCCATTCACCCATCAGCATGTCTATCCAACTAACAACCAATCCATATATCCATGATCTGTCTATCCATCAATTACCTGATAAACCTCCAATTTAAGAAAATTTTAAAGTTCCACATCAAATTCAAATTGTAATTCTGCCTCATGTTTGTTACCTCAATTCATATTCAAGAATTAGATTAGAAATTAGAAATTTAAAAGGCACTTTCCATTGACTTCTGCATGGCACACAACCTTGCTAACTAGAATCTTATTGACTAACACATAAACAATGGGCTGAATTTCATAGACTTCATAATGCGTGCATGGTCTGCGGCTGCTCTGATAACTCTTACAGTACTGCTTGTGCTGTTCAAGACCGAAGAAAAATGATAACTATCCAAAACCCTCTCACAGCTTTTTCAGGGCCAATTTAGGTACAATTCTCTCATATCCTCCTTTGATGGTGCTGCTTGGGGGGAAACAAGATTTTGATTTTGAAAAATTCAGGCATCAAAAAAAAATAATAATAATAATCCAACAACAACAAATGAATGCCGATCGTACCGTGGAGACATGGTTTTCAGAAACAAAACAAATATCTTGACTATTTTCTCTTTTGTTTTCTTTTCTGTCAAACTGAGATCCAATTACTTTATCTGTGAGCACAGGAAAAACACATAAGAGGGAGGGATCATGCTCTATGACCCAATTAGCTATAGTTGGTCAACATACTGGGTACATAATAATAAATATGAACAGAGCCTCAACCGTAATTTCTAATGATCTGAATGAGAATGTTGCTCAAAACCCTGATGCTATACAGGAAGGAAAAAAGTGGACACTTGTCCTTGCAGCTGTGTAGCAGATGTTATGGCCAATTCTGTTTATTGCAGTATTGCTTTTAAGATGTCAGCAAGTCTTCATGAATAGAATCTCAGATTCTTTCTCTAATGGTAAACATTCCTCTTAAGACTGATCCTCTACAGGAAGAATGAAACATGGACATTTGTCCTTGCAACTATGTAGAAGATATTATAGATGATAATTTCTTAAAACATTACTTTTATAAAGATATGAGTAAGGCTTGTGAGTCATATCCAGTAAAAAAATGTACAGATGGACTAGTATTAAAAATTGTATTATTTTCAATAAATGTCATATTTCAAAAGGCTTTATTTCTATAAAAAAAAATAAAATAAATCAAAACAAGTCAAAAATTAAACTCAATCGATTGTGAATTTAGGCATCACAACATTATAATAATTGCATCATAAAAATGGACATTCCTTTTAAGATTTGCAAAAGATTATATTTGGACAGTGGTATTAAATTATAAGTGTTTTTAAAGAGAAGAACTTTAAGTGAGTGTTAGATGACAGCAAAGATCATAATGCAAAATTAGGGAAAAAAAGAGTTTGTATGATTAAATATTAAATATCATTCAATATAAATATTATCAATCAGTATAAGAAAAAGAAAAAACTTGAATATCAGCTAACAATAATAATAAAACAACAACAACAAATTATTTATCTATAATTATTTTATATTTCCATGATTGTTATAGTTTTATTTTTTTTCTTTGTTTTTCTGATATTGTGCATCATTTATAAAAGGCATACAAGTATTCCCTACAGTAATAATAATAATAATAATTTCATGCAATAATTTTCAATAATGCCATTATCTTTTCTTTTAATGATAGTGAGGATAATTTATAAAAGGCATAATTATTAAAACATAATAATAATTAATAATAACAGTTATTACATAGCCATTATAATACATAATTATTAATATTAAACAAATTATATTTATTTTGTAATTCTTTTATAATTCCATTATTTTTATAGTTAGTTAATTAATTAATATAATTTATTTTAAAAAAAAGCATATAATTGTTCCTTTTAAGTATTACTAGTCATATTAGAGGGATATCAGTCAAAAAAAAAATGGTTTGAATCCCCTTGGCTGGACCTCCTCACCTTCCTGCATTACTGCTGATTATGAACCCTCCACGCCGTTACACAACTCACGCAGGCCTGGGACCCAGGGATCCGCTATTACAACCCTCATGTTAGTCTTACTCATTATTCGCAATTGATGTGCTGCCTTTAATGGTCAGCGAGGGAACCGCCCCCTCGCGCTGCCTAGATGAAGCAGAAGTCTAAATGACTCACTTAGTATCACTCTGTTCAGGCGTGAGATACAATAACACACGGTCATGGCCTGTCGTGTCATTTGCTGTCCGGGGTAGTAAATGAATGACAACTTCACTGCTGTTTATGCATCCCAACAGCCTTTTAAGCCACTGCTTTGAAAGGACGAGACATTATTCATCACTTACGGCAATGCAGCCGATGAAAGCGAGAGAGGAACGCACCTATTTGCTTTTTTACCCTGCACAACCTCCTGTTACCACCGCATGTGCCTGGAGGATGGGCTGTACCTCACCACATGCATTTTTAACAGGTCCATTATTAACAGGTGCTTTGCGGTGTGGGATGCATGATTTATGCGTGCCATTTGCAAGCTCGCCTGGCTCCACTGTAAGCAAAAGGGTCGAGTCTCCATTAGTGAAGGGACTGGCCTGGACTGCACTATAGTGCCGCAGAGAGCCAATACGGTAAGATCAGAGGCTTTGCAGTTAATGGACCACTATAAGAAACAAATTAGATTATATGATGCTCATAACCACCAGTGCCGTCTACTGCAGCCCCCAGTGCCCTCTCAGACCCGGGCAAGAATATTTATGCATAAGTCCATAGAATCGCCCCATGCAGGTATCGTACATAGAACAAGGCCTTCTGTACTATATGTGTGGAATCAAGTTCAAAGTCAACTCCTGTTGGGATTCAAGATCGAAATCGAATAATCGTTCAAAAGTTGGATATGAAGATGTGTGCACTTCTTCAAAGTTTTAAAAGTTTTACTGATTTATTTATACTGGTGCTGTCAAACAATTAATTGTGATTAATAGGATCCAAAACAAAAGATTTTTTTTTACATAATATATGTGTGTGTGATGTGTATATTTATTATGTATATATAAATGCAAACACATACAGTGTATATTTTGAATGGCATGTTTGTGGAATAGTATCACAGTTTCCACTTTTAAAATGATTTCAGAAGAGTCATGTGACACTGAAGACTGAAGTAATGGCTGCACTCCATAATGAGGATAAATTACTATTATTTTGAAAATATATTAAAAGAAAACACACTTAAATTGTAATATAATTTAATATAAATTGTAAAAAAAATAATTAAAATTAATAAAAATAAGTATTACATTTTAAAAGAACTGAATAAAATCCATGGAAATTGCCTTAATTAAAAAATGCCTTAGTTCAAAAAGAAAAAAGTAATGTTTCTCTTCAACTCAAAACTGAATCCAGAGTCTGCTGTGCAGAAGTACTGTATCCTCTAAACTCCACCGTGCCTCACTGCACTGTCTGAATAATAAGCTAGTTTCACCACAGACTTTGAGATACAGTATAGCGCACCTGGTTCCTACGCATCGGGGGTCCACAGGCAGTCAAAACCTCGCCCGACACAAATCGACAATCTCCGCCAACCCTACATGTCTTTTCATGTCTTATTTAAAATTGCTGCCAGTGGAAGACTTTCCATCTCATTCTTCTATCAGAAAACACATAGCGTTCACCTCTAACCCCTCACCTCATCCTCCGAGATCCATTTCAATAAAGCTCCAAACTGCTGAAGTCCTTCTTCCAACACGGTCACTGGAAACTCCAGCCAACTGGATGATCGCAGAGCCCCGGTGGCTACTTTTGGCTGTGCCCACTCATCCCATCTCACACATGCCGCCACAGTTATTGCTTCCCAACTTCCCTTCTGTCCCCAAGTGAGGAGACTGACATTTCCAAACCATACCTCACTTGGCTTGATGTGATGGTCAGTTCATACCCGGCTGCTCCTCTGTGTCTGTCTTGTTGGAGTACCACTGAGCTCAGACTGGTCCAGATCACTCAGCTCTCTGCAGTGAAGACGGCTCCAGCTCGCCTGCTGAGTTTGGTCTCAGTGCCCTGAGATTGAAAGCTACACTCTGAGTCTGCAATTCAGCCCTGTTCACTCATCTTCAGTCTAGACAAGCACTGCATCGTATTCCCACCCTCAATTTGGAATTATAGACCAACTGAATGTTATCACATGGTATCAAATGAGACTGCAAACTACATAAACCGTTTTTCAATTCATAACCCTCTACTTTTGCACCAAAGTAATGTTTTAAAACTATATAGGGACTGCAAACTACATAAGCTGTTTTTCAATTCATAACCCTCTACTTTTGCAACAAAGTAATGTTGTAACACTATATCGATTGAGACTGCAAACTATGTACCTGTAAGGGCTGCAACAAACAATTATTTTGATAATCACCGTATTGTTCTGAATATATGGGGTCATCTTATAATCAGGGTCTAAACATTTACGTCAATAATATATACACACAACAATGGGTGGCACCAAATATGTGAGCCTGGACCACAAAACCAGTCTTAAGTCGCTGGGGTATATTTATAGCAATAGCCAATAATGCATTGTATGGGTCAAAAAAAAAATTTATGCCAAAAATCATTAGGACATTAAGTAAAGATCATGTTCCATGAAGATATTTTGTAAATTTCCTACTGTAAATATATCAAAACTTAATTTTTGATTAGTAATATGCATTGCTAAGAACTTCATTTGGACAACTTTAAAGGTGATGTTCAAATAGTTGTATCTCAGCCAAACATTGTCCTATCCTAACAAACCATACATCAATGGAAAGCAAATTTATTCAGCTCAAATCTCAATTTCACAAAATTGACACTTATGACTGGTTTTGTGGTCCAGGGTCACATAGTAGACTAGACAACACAAATATTAGGCTCCTTTTAGCCATGCAAATTAAAATATGAAAATTATTTTCAAATAAAAGCATTGGGCCTCATTCATAAAACATTTGTAAATATAGGAGTAAATTCTGAGTAATTTGCACGTAAAAAGGACCTTCCCGAAAACACAAAGTTTGTGAAACTCCGGATTCACAAACACTTCGTAAACGCCCGATTTGATAGTTAAACATGCGTATGTTAATGAATTCCAATCATTCGTAAATAGGGTGCTCGTGCACGCTCGTACACAATTAGCATAATCCCAGCCAATGAATTACAGCTACGCAAATTGCGTGTCCAGGAATGCAGTAGAATATTCTGGTCTACTTTCTCAGGTTTGGCTCTAGTACATTACATAAATGCAAAAAAGACTAATAGGCCATATGGCTAACAATAAATCTTAAAATAACGTGTGTCAACCAAAACGCTTTTAGCCACCTGAAAAATGTCAGGTGCTCTTCTGAAAACGGCAAGCTGGAGGCACTTGAGAACGCTTTGGTGGCAGTGTTTTTCCAGCTGAGATGCTTTGGTTGCTATGATAAGGAATAACAATGGCAGTAACGTATTACTAGTATCTCATTTTGAAGAATATTACTGAATATAAAAATGCAGTAACCAGCAATATTAACTTCTCTATTGTTGTTCAGTTGTTATACAAGTAGGATTGGTCAGTGTGGTATTTGTCCCGCCCCTCCTCCATTGATTGAACAGCTGGGTAAAAAGTGACAGTGACCAGCGCTGCGTTCTACCCAAAGCTAAAACGGAGCTAAACAGTTTATAAAATATTTAGAAATTTAGAAATTCTTCATATTGTTTGGCTGTTTTATTGTATTCTCAGTTTTGGTCACAGTAGGGCTGCCAACTTCAGAAAGGAAAAATACGCGACAATCGCATATATATAAGTGCTGTCAAATGATTAATCGCATCCAAAATAAAAGTTTTTGTTTACATAATATTTGTGTGTACTGTGTATATTTATTATGTATATATAAATACACACACATGCATGTATATATTTAAGAAAAATATGTTGCGTTTATATATTAAATATATTTATATATGACAATTTATATGAATATAAATATATACAATGTAAATATTTTCAAAATATGCTGTATGTGTGTGTCTTATATATATATATATATAAAATTAAGCTGGAATTTTAACTGAAAGTAGCACTGTTTTTTCATGTTTAATACTGAAAAGCTGCTTGCTTTAATGCAGTCCTTTTCATAAAGTGTCAATAAAGTTAATATAGCATACTTTTACACCAAAAAAAATGTTATAACAATGTATCAAATGGGATTGTAAACTACATGAACTGCTTTTCAATAATTAATAATCGCTACTTTTGCATTTACTGGAAAAAATGGAATGGTGTTAACCAATCCAGTTCAAGAATTACATGTTATTAATGTGTTATCAAAGGTTAATAAGCAAGCGGTTTTCGGAAATGCTCCTATTGCTGTAATTTCCCAAATACATTCTGAGACTTGCATCTCAGTAGGACACCAACCCTGATGTTTTGTTCTCCGTGACTCACTCTGATAATAAAGTAATGAGGTTTCCGTATTTAAGGGCGTTATGGAGGTGGCAGAGCTCCCCTGCCAGTCAAATATGGATTTGTTTTAAGGCACTGAGCAGCTCAGACTTCATTTCACATATCTGGCCGAAAATCTTCTCCATGTGATCTAATCAATTTTACCCCTATGTGGCAACCAATCTGTTTGCCCTTGACATCTTTTCTCTTTATCTCTTCATTTAGCCTTCTGTTTATTTCTCTATACTGTTGTTCTCTTCTTGGTTTTCCCCTCATTCTCTCTTCCTGCTGCTGCCTCAATTTTCAGTTGTGACCCAAGGCAAACAATGTTTTGCACCAAATTCTCCCACTCAATTAGCTGGGCGCCTGTCTGTTGTTGATTTGTCACAGTGTTGGGTTGCTTCGTAACAGTTGTGGTTAACCGCACAATGTGAGGTGCATGTTAAGTGAGCCGCTGGGATGGCTCGTGTTTTGAACGCTTGGAACGGATTGGTGATGTGAATGCACATCCAAACAAACGCTGATACATGACAAAGTGAAGACACTCTGACTACTGCAAGCGAATTACATATAACCCAACCACTGAGACTAAAACCACCGTCAACTATTGTATACAAATTTATCTAATAATAAACATATATATATATATATATATATATATATATATATTACATTAAAAAATGTATTAAAATGTATTAAAAACAGAAAACAGTTATTGGTAATATTTTACAGTATTACTGTTTTACTGTATTTTTGAACAAATATATCCAGCCTTGGTGAGCATAAGACATAAACTTTTGAACAGTCTAATATATGACACATTCTAAAAAAAATGGCATACAGATTTATAAACATTCTATAAATATATTATTTATATTCTATAAATATTTATTTTTTTTAAAAATGTAACTTGCTGTAAGGAATTTGATTTAATACCCCCATGAATGCATAATTAGTCCAGTTCCAGATTGTTACATGTCAGATCCTGATTTGGCCTTATACTGAACTGAATAACGAAAACGAGCGCCAGAGCAAATTGTAGCGCACTTCCTGTCTGCTTCATCAACCATGCTGTCATTGCCATACAGCTTATCAGCACAGCACATTAAACATGCTACACACACCATTTTAATCTGATACTCTGCATCACAGCCGAGGAAGCAAGGTCAACAGTATGATCTCACTTATCACTCACTCTCTCAATCCTACATTTAGATTTGAATGTGCCTCTTTTGGGGGAGAGAAAATGACCCCGTGAAAATGTAAAATTGAGGTAATATGCAAGCACTCTGTCTTCTCGCAGCCCCGTCCTCCCATGTTCTCTGAAGTCCTGTCACTTCACTGTTACTCCCTGTGAAATTCCCCAGTAAATCAAACTCTGCAGTCGATGCAAATGAGAAACTGTCTAAATTAAAACTTAAAAGGATAGAAAGAAGAAAACCTTCCATTAGAAATCATCTGCGCCATCTCAAGACTTTGAAGATCTGTGAGAAAACTTGTCTTCAAATCAGCCACTCCTGTCCTACTGTGAAGAAAAAAAAACTGATATGACCAACTTCCCTTAGTCCTTAAATCTTCTGAATTCCTGAGGAGCAAAGCCTACCCAATTTCACACAAATTATCCCATCCGACAGTGTGTTTGCCACGATACACTACCATTAAAAAATTTGGGGTCAGTGAGATTTTTTTTTTTTCAGTCTGATAATAAAGTAATGAGGTTTCCGTATTTAAGGGTGTTATGGAGGTGGCAGAGCTCCCCTGCCAGTCAAATATGGATTTGTTTTAAGGCATTGAGCAGCTCAGACTTCATTTCACATATCTGGCCGAAAATCTTCTCCATGTGATCTAATCAACTTTTCCCCCATGTGGCAAACAATCTGTTTGCCCTTGACATCTTTTCTCTTTATCTCTTCATTTAGCCTTCTGTTTATTTCTCTCTTCTGTTGTTCTCTTCTTGGTTTTCCCCTCATTCTCTCTTCCTGCTGCTGCCTCAATTTTCAGTTGTGACCCAAGGCAAACAATGTTTTGCACTATATAGAATGATATAGAGAAGTCAAATAGAAGCAGGACCAAAGCCCAGCTCGAGTTATGTGGCAATGGTCAAAGGTTTGACCTCACTGCGATCACTGCAGATGACGGGCAATTTGGACCAAATGTGTGTTTGAAGTGAAGCCTGTGAGCTGCATTCAGCACACCTGCAAAGAAGGCATTTAAAGGGACACGATGGGAAATCAAAGCGGAACTTCTCGGTTATCTGATTAGAAGGAGTGAGGCAGCATCTCAGCTGGTGTGTTTACTTGCTTTTGCTGTGTCTGACTGTTTGTTTTGGAGCCGCTGGGGTTGTAAAGCTCTGCCGCTGTCACACGTTGGCATGTGTAATGCCACAAATCTTCACTTTTCTATTCAGCAAAAAGAAACGTATAAATAACCAGCCTCTACCGCTGCCTTGATCCAATCGCACAACGAACAAGCCTGCTAATGATGATCGCTTTATTCACACAATCCAACTGGGATTGCTGTTTTTCCCCTTCTCTAGATCACTCTTTCTTTCTTAAAGGAACAGTTCATCTAAAAGTGTTTTTTGGAACACTTTTGGAATACTTCTTTGTTAAGGAATATAAAAGGAGAATTTTGAAAAAAAAAAAGACAATCTTTCCCTCCAGTGAGCTGTTAACTCGACAACCACTGCAACCAAATCACTGAGTCAACGAGCTGAAATTGTGAACCAGATCTGTCCAATGTGTGAGTTGGATAAACTGGTTTATTAAAAAGAAGAGCACATCCATCCATCCATCCATTAAGCTGTAAATGATTCAAAGATGAAAAGGGGTTTTCAAGCATCCAAACAATAAAAGTTTAATAGGTTTAAAAGTTTTTAATTGGTTTAACAGCTGTCAAGTTTTTAATTATTTAAAATACAATAAAATTTAGAATGATTCCTTTTCCTTTTATATATTTTACTAAGTACAGGTCAGAATAATTATGTTGTTTCATTTTTAAATGAAGAATAAGTATGTGTTTTTATTTGTAAAGAAATATATCTGTTATGCTGAATGAAAATGGAGCACTGTTTTGACATTTTATTTTCACAAATGTTATTTGAAACATTTAAGTAGACACTTTACTTATGCTTTTAATTTATATAAAATTACTTTTTAAAATGTAATTTGACGCAGACACCAAATGGGACATCGTGTCTTTGACCCAACTAAAAGATTGTTGGACTATGTTTTTTTTTTTTTTTTTTTTTAAAAATACCATTTAAGCCTTTCTTCATTAATTAATAATGAAATTTATAAGCAATTTATGGGTGAAAGTTGTGATTTTTTTTCTATTGTGGCTAAAAAGAATGATTTGTTCATGAATCAGACTGATTTGATTCTCAGCTTTAATACTCTGTTCCAGTTCTTGATTTAACATTAAGATTATCAGTGAATAACAACTTCAATCTTTCTCTGTTTTTTACACAAAAATTGTGTGTATTTCAGAAGACTTGTAACACTGCACATGAGTTGTATAAACACGTTTTATGGTGCTTTTTGTCCTCTTTTGAGCTTTACAGACACTATCAACTCTCATAGAAAAGAGAAGCGTCTTTTGTGTTTGACAGAAAAGTAAATAGTGACAGTTTTTTGTTTTGAACTGATTATTTTCTCTCTATTCCTCTCTCTCTTCATCTCTCTGTCCCCTAAGGGTTAAGCAAGGCTGCTTAAATCTGACAACCCAACGACCGACAAATGCAATCCTGGTAATTTAGCTCAGAACTGCTCAGGACCCTTTGGTGCAAATCGCTTAACAAAATTTCCCCCAAATTCATTCCCGCACACGCATCTGCTTCGACTAACCTGCCAAGAGTTGTGCTCAAAAATGCAAATCCTTTACCACTATCATTTGCTTGCACACACGTGCAAAAAAAACAAACAGCTAAAACGTACAAAGAGCCAGAACTCTGAGTGATTTCACAAGCGCAAACAGCAGAAAATAATCGTGTTATTGACTGAACATTCCTCTCCCTATCAGCCAGCTCTACCTGTAATCTGACACCTTGATGTAGAGAGGAAAAAATAAACAAGTGCTCCCATGTGCTTAGACCTCTGCGTATGCTTCAAAAATATCAAGGTTGAAAGTCAACAACACAAAGAACGCAAGGCTGTCTCAATGTAATTTATTTGCCTGCTTAATGAGATTATATTTTGGTGTGAAACCAATTTAGCGCAAATTAAATCTTAATATTGTGCAGTGGCAAGGGTGTTGACACGAGGCTATTTTATTCGATATTGAGCTTGACAGCCATTAAATTCTCTGTGGTGTTGACTGTCCCTCATGTTTAGCAGGACATCTTTCTGAGACCTTCAACACAACTTTAAACACCCAACTAGCTGCTGTGTAGAAATGGCATTGTCCTGTTAGCCAGTAAAATGAATGCATTGAATTAGTGAAGACAACCTGTGGAGTGTGCTAGTTTATGTCATTTATAACTTATTAAATAATATAATATAATATAATATAATATAATAGTAAATAACTGCACTGCATTGGTGAGGACAATGGTCAAATAAACCCATGGAGTCCAGCAAGTAACGCAACGTAACGTAACGACACATCACAACACAATAAATAACCCCACGGCATTCATGTTTGAGGGATGTTTTCTTATCCCTCAAACTAGTATTTTTAATAACATTTTTTAAAACTATAAAAATAATAATAAAAAATGTAATTGTTGCAGCAGCAATGATGCGCCATACAGTTATTAAAAAAAGACAATTGATGCCTATTCATGTCCACCTAAGATATAATGCCCATTAATCCCATAACCCTAAAAATGTAAGTGTGCTATTCATTTATATGACTGTGCCATATGTGGTGAGAGTAGCCACTATCCCCTGCTTTATAGTTGATTGTTCGGCTAGCACTGTAGATTAGTATTCATCTGGCCCTAGACCTGTGCCTCAGAAGTCTGGACACAGCAGAAAGCTGGGAGTGAATCATTGCTTGCCCTCAGGGTGCTGGCAGCACCCACGATCCCTCTCGCTGGAGAGCCGCCACATACGCGCATCCCCCCCGACGAGAAGAGAGCAAACAAACATCAGCGCCCCTGAAGAGCTCAGTCAGAACCGATGAAGAGTTCACTCCTCAGCCGCCACGCAGACATGAAAGGCGCCGTGTTTGCCGAGACAGAAAGACAGAGTCCGGGAGAGCCGGACAAAAGTCCTGTACTTTTCCCAGCAGCCGTCTCTTTTCACAACCCAAACTTCCTGAGAGACGTTTAGAGAGATTCGGTTGACGTCTCATGCATATATTCTATTGATTAGTTTTGTCTGCCGGTGACCAATCTGGCCCAGAAGGCAATGATGTTTATGGGCTTTATTTTTAGAGAGAAACTCACAAGGTGCTCTTGACTCACGCAGCCTTCAGAACACATCGCGGCTTTGCTCAGCTGCACGCAGGGAGGGCCGCGCTCCGCAGGACGCTCTGTTTACATTCAGGTCATAAATCAATAGACCAGACGTTTCACAGTGAGCGGACTTGCCAAATACGACATCAAAGCAGTTTATCGTAGGTGGCGTTTCGCGGGCAAGGAATGAACAGTCATGCAGCTGGTGAGCATCTTCAACATGTGTATGCAAATGTATGGTTGCGTAAACACGCACACATAGAAAAAGGCATCGGTGATTCAGCTTCAGGTGTTCATTTACACAGGAAGAGACCACCTGATTGACAACCATCCACCTGGCAAGCCACTTAGGGGCAGACTTTTCTAAAATAGACACCACAATAATAGACAGAGAAGAAAAATGAACAAATACTGGTTGTACAGAAACAACAGGAGCTCAAAAATAGTGAAAAATGTTCATAGATTTTCAATATCTACCCATCAAACAGTAATAAGTACTGATTTTATATTCATAAACAGCTACGGCGCTAGGATTTCAAGGCCCATTGCACTGATGTTGCTATATTTTTATAAAATAAATTTTAAATGTATATAGCAATAATAGTAAAAATAAACGAATTAATTTTAATTAATACTTTCATTCAGCATAGATGCATTAAATTGATCAAAAGTGACATAAAAGACATTTGTTACAAAAATATTCATATATTTCAAATAAATACTGTTCTTTTGAACTTTATATTTGTCAAACAATCCTTAAAAAATATAAAAATCTTGTACAAAAGGTTTCTACAAAAATACTAAGCAGCACAACTCAACATTGATTAATAATAATTATAATAATAATTTCTTGAGCAGCAAATCAGCATACTAGAATGATTTCTGAAGCATCATGTGGCTGCTGAAAATTCAATGACATTTTTAAATATATTAAATATTTTAAATTGTAAAAATATTTCATAGTATTAGTGTTTTACTGTATTTTTGATCAGATGAATGCAGCCTTGTTGAGCATAATGTTTTATATAAAGAAGCAATTAAAAATGAAAATAGCATAAAATAAATCATTTGAAAATATTTTACAGAAATAGGCTACGTGAAATTATAAATTACTTACGAAACTATAAAATATGACACTGTATTTAATTTACACATAAATAAAACTACATCTGAGCCCCCTTTGATACTAGGGGTTCTTGCCTCACATCAACATGTATGCTTTAAGTACATTTGTCAAAAATGAACAAAATGTAATAATGTCACAAAATCATAAAGTTGTCACTTTGAGAGTTCAGAAACGAGGCCACTTGTCAGTAATCTGATGCAGTGTTGATGAGGACTGCTGGCAGAGGAGTGTTTAGAAAGCTTCTCAGTGCATTTTGTCAGCCTCCAGGGTAATTTCTGCAAGGACGAGTAAACTATGGGTCAGTGTTGAACAGAAAGCACTCAGAATGATATCACTACAAACATGAGGAAGACTGTAGACGCAGAATACTAATGGCACCATAAAAGCCAAGCCCACAGTCATCCAACCACGCCACTTCCTGGCACTCTCACAGAGCCCTTATCCGCTTTGAGAGTGTTTGTGTTCTTGACATTCAGAGTGAGAAGGAAAAAAAACAACAACAACAAACGTCTTGTTAATATTCCTCTGGATCTTGGGTTTGACATATTGGCTGCAATGTCTGAACAACAACACGGTCAAAACGATAATGAGCAGGTCATAAATTCCAGCGTTTTTAAGTGGTTAAAGCAACGATTTCATGACAACGTAGGATTTCGAAAGCTATTCGAGATTCTTTTATCTTTAATAAGCGTCGAGCTTGTTGACACTTGGAAGTTGGGAAATGAATACAGTAAGCTAATGTGTAACCAGTAATGACAACCCGCAAACAACAGGCTCATCTATCAAACAAAAACCCAGGCTGCTCTTATTGAAGCCGTGCTGGTGTGTTCGGTGAAAGAGGGTGCTAATTTTGTTTAGAAAAGCCTAGAGAACCACGACAGCCAATTTCAGGGGGTGGGTTGGCTTTTTAAAGGTATGAAAAGCCCAGAGTAAAGCAGTCATTTAAATTCTTGGACCCCATAATCTGTTAGATGAAGTGATCGGCTCCTATTCTTTGTGTTGTTATTTAACATCAAGCGGCTTTGATTTGAGCGCTTTAATTACGGTGGTATGGAGATGTTCAGAGGTCACGAGTCGCTCTGCTAATAAGGTACGGATCCACTTGCTGCTGCTGATTTACTCGAAATAAAGTGTCGCAGAACAGACCACATGCAAATTAAGCCAACTAAATCTGTGTAATCTACAAACAAATCCATTCCTCCAACCGTAGCCAGAAAATCAAAGCAAAACCATACACTCCTATTTCCCATTATGATTTGTTTTGTAGAAAAACAATAACCTTGCAGTCTAAATCCTCCCTTAATTTGATAGACACAATTAAAGTGACAGTAACCCAAAAACTACAATTCTGACAATTTACTCTCCCTTGTATCTTTGCAAACTTAGGTCTTGCTTTCAAATCGTGAAATAAGAAACACAGAGGTTGAGTAAATGATGGCAGAATGTTTATTTTTGGACGGACTATCCCTTCATGGAATTAAGTATTATTCTACACGAAACAGAATCCATCTTGGATGATGATTTGGTTTCCTCCAGTCCTGTTTTGCACCTACAAGTCCTAAAGCTAGCTACACACTCTACATTACCGTGATCAATCACAATTTTTTACATTTATGTCTTGTGGACCACCACAGCCTCATCAATAAGACTCTTTTTTTCAACACCAAATGTGTTCCATCATACTGGATATCATTTAGCATTGTGATTAATGTAATTAAAGTTAATTCAATCAAATGGGGGAAAAGTAAACTAGCAAACGTGTAGCACATATATAATTAATTTATAAATATTCAAAACAAATTTTGTGATTCATTCAGAATATAGTCAAACAATATAATATAATATAATATAATGCAGTAGAAAACAGTTGTGCTGCTTCATATTTTGTGGAAACTGTGAATCTCTGAAGAATAGAAAGTTCAAAACAAGATTTATTTAAAACAGAAATATATTTTTAATGTTAAAAATGTGGTGTCACTTGATCAATTTAACGTGCCATTTCTGAATAAGTATTTCTTTCTTAAAAAATAAATAAATAAAAATAAAAAAATCTTACTGACCCCAAAACTTTGAATGGTAGTGAATTTAAAGAAATTAAAAATAATAATAATGGAAATTTTCATAACTAGTAACTGAAAGCTAAAAATGCTAAATGAAAACCTTTACAAGTTTCTCTAGAAGTTGCTTAAGTCCCCTTCAATTGGGGATCAGTGTTCTATAATAGGATGTATATTCTGCGGGATATGAGCTGAGGTTGTGAGAAGCCAAGTACATATTGCTGTTGCTCTATTTTGAGGGCTGATTCTGTGTTGCTTGGTGACTGGGAATAAATATGGCCACAAAATTCCTACC
>JAFVLL020040118.1:0-42319 GCA_021397915.2 Tor tambroides | reverse complement strand
TAAAATACTACTACATGCATACTAATACTGAATATTCACATTCTTAATTTATTATTTAATTGGAATGCCAACTATTTTTTTACACAAAAGTGAACGAAAATGCAAGATAAATGTACTTATTAACTTGCATTAAATTGATCAAAAGTGATAGTAAAGATATTTATAGTGTTACAAAATATTTATATTTTGATTGATGCTTCTTCTGAACTTTTTTATCAAAGACTCCTGAAATTCCATCACAGGAATAGGTTACATTTTAAAATACATTACAATGTTGAATTGTAACATTTTACACTATACTGCATTTCAATCAATTAAATGCAGTGAGCATAAGAGGCTTAAAATATTACCAACCCTAAACCTGTGTATAGTGTACTGTATAGTATAGTATAGTAATACAAAAAGTAGGTAGATATGCAGTTCATACTGTGAAGTATTCAATAAGCAGGAGGCTAGTATTCCATTCCAAACATAACCAGAACACACAATCCATCATCAACAATGAGCCTTTGACAAATGGTACCTTTGAGATTTTCTTGAGATTTGTTCAGTAACACTGTGTATTCAGTCTCAGTCTGTCTCAATTTGAGCCTGACTGTTATGATGAGAGAGTAGACAGATGAGATGAATGATGAATTGTTCTGGGTTATTTGTGAAGTGTGAGCGTTGTATGAGGGTTGTATGGGTGTGTACTCACAGCCATGATGGAGTCTGAGCTGGAAAAGGCCCCAGAATCTCCACCTCCTCATCAGTGGGCTGACAGCAGCTGCACTCCCAGCACCACTGCCAACAGGAGCGGCACGACCAGCGACACAACAGGAAGTCAGACAGTCTGGACAGAAGACCCTGAGAACAAGATCACAAAGGAACACAAAGACTCTTCAGTAAGCAGTGACTGACTGACCTGCACCAGATGCAGACTATACATACATGGCATATTATGATGATAAAATTGGTAATGAATGATCTGTGCTTAAGGGACAGTAATTCTCTAGTAATTCTCTAGTCAACTGCAGTTTGAAGCCAAAAAGTCTAAATGTAGCACAAGCCCCAGAGAGTTTCTTACATCTTTATAATAGAATAGAGAGACTCTATTCTAGTGGGACAAGTCAGTGCTAATCCACCAAAAATCGAGTGATTTAATTAGATATACACCACCAAATCAAATAAGTACATCTAATGTCAGAAAAGATTCCTATTTCAAAAAGTCCTGAAAAATGCATCACAGTTTTAACAAAAATATTAAGCAGTATTTTCAGCATTGATAATTATGAAAAAAGTTGAGCAGCAAATATTAGAACGATTTCTGAAGGATCATGTGACACTCAAGACTGGCATAATGATTCTGAAAACTCAGCTTTGCCATCACACAATATATTAAAATAGTACTAATATTTCACAATATTAATGTTTTAATGTATTTTTGATCAAATAAATGCAGCCTTTGTGTGCATAAGTGACTTCTTTCAAAAACATAAGAAAAAAAAATTAACGGTAATGTAAACAAAGTTTTCTTCCTCATGGTGATATGTTTTCAAATAAAACAGGAAGTTGGGCAGGACAAACATCCCTTAGTCACTCAGTGTGACCGTTATTAGACCAGAACTGAGGCCAGATGTTTGGATAGAGGTCCTTCATGAAAGACATATTAGTCTTTTTACAACACAACTTGCTTTTCTTTGATTTAGACCGACTGACTCCAGAGACAGAAGAACACAACAAAATCATGAAGATTACTCGCTCCAGAAAGCCAAGTCACTCTCACTTCCGCTGAGGCTGAATGTGTGCATAGTTGGTTAAATAATGAATGACTTGAGACAGGATGTTGATGGTTAAAAAAATTTAAAATTCAGCCCAAAAGATACAACTCAAGGAAAAGTCAAGATACAACTCTGATTTTGTAAACACAATCTTTCCCCCCCTAAATCATCATTAATGAACAGATACAATAAAATAGGAGATTGAAGTAATACATTTTCTGTACATACCTCATTGATGGGTTCCAACTGCCCTTTTTCAAAGGTGGAGTGCAGCAGGGGGTCGAGGTCATGTACAGGAAAGAGAAAAAAAAAACGCTTAGTGAGTGAACATGTGTCTTTACTGAACTTTCACTTTTGTGTATTCATACAAAAATACAACATTTTAATAATTAACTTCAATGAAACCTGTTAGAATACCTGCTTGCATAATTTTATTTTAAAAATAATAAAATTAAACTTTTTTTTCTCATGCTCAAGTTTTCTAAGACATACAATATATTTCAAATGTTTGAGGGTCAGTGAAATCTTTTCTTTTTGAAAGAAATTAATCCTTTTTTTCAGCAAGGATGCATTAAACTGATCAAAAGTGACAGTAAAGACTATTTAAAACTTTATATTATTTAATATTTTCTTTTATATAGTTATAAAAGATCTATATTTTAAATAAATGCTGTTATATTTAACTTTCTATTCATCAAAGAATCCTGAAAAAAGTATTACAGTTTACACAATAATATTAATCAGTGCAACTGCTTTGTCGTCACAGGAATAAATTACATTTTAAAATATATTAAATTATAAAAAGTTATTTGAAATTGTAATTTTACTGTATTTATTTTTCTGAAATAAATGCAGCCTTGGTGAGCATAAGAGGCTTCTTTCAAAAACATTAAATATTTTATCGACCCCCACCCTTTGAACAGTAATATGTTGCTAAGTCACATGCTAACTGATCTGTAAATAAAAAAAATAGTTGTAATGTTAATGCCACCACCACGAAGTATTAATCAGACTATAAGGGACAGGGTACAAAACACATATTTTATAAGATCAACACATCTGATTGCTTATCCACTCATGCCCCCTCCCCTCCAGTTATTTACCCCTTCCTCTCAACACTTGTGAATATCTACAGGTTGATTTCTCTCCAGTTCCCCACCCCCTGTTCCTGCTCTCAACCTCAGTCCAGCTCTCTTGCTCCTCATCTGTGGCCCAATGTTGTCCAAGCAATTAGCTGTGGCTGTAACCATGGCAACAGAGATACGAGCTCCTGGCGCTCCCAGCCCGCACCTTGCTGCCGCTGGCTCAGGCACAGATGACGCATTAGGGTCACTAAGATGAAGGGGGGCGACTGTCCCTAGGTCCCACTGGTCCACACGGCCAGTTCCAGCAACTGCTATTCATTCCCATACCATGAATCACAACACAGCATACAGACCACAGAGCTTAAACATCAAAAACAAACTGCATTCACACTTTAGACACACACACACACACACACAAACGTCACTGAGTCTGTCTGTATGTCTGTTGTGATCGAAAATATTAGTAATGGATTTACTCATTAGCCTTAAATGAGATTTGTTACTTGAAGAGATTCATTGATTCTGCTAAAAAGACTCTGTAAATCTATACCATATCATGAACACCACAGAAATCAATGGCCATTTAGTTTTTAACATACATAAAAAAAATTTCCACAGATGTAGTTGTATATGAAATCATCAATTCCTTATATTTCATAAATAATAAGACATTAAAGTGAATAAATACACACAAATAATACATCTACAACTGAAACGGTTTAAGGCCTAGACCAGAAACAATCATGAGATTCAGAATCAGATTATGAACAAATGAAGACAAATATGAAGATGAAAAGTGTAATCCAGAAAGATCCGGATGGGAAAGAGTGTGTGATGGGACTCACCTGTGTGTACGCCATCCTCCTCTTACTCTCGCCCCACTGTCTCACTTCCCATCCAGAGCAACATGCCACTCTCTGGATCCAGATTTACTCAACAAAAGAGAGAGAAAGAGTGAAAGAGAGAGAAAGAAGATCTGTAGATATGAATCGTGTAATGAATTCAGGTCTCTGTGGACTTGGTTCCTCCACCCATCCTTACTTCAAGAGTGATGATGAGCCAAATACAAAACAACAAATAAACCCCCTCTCCCTCTCTATCAGTCTATCTCTCTCTCTATCTCCTCTTCCTCCCCATCATCTTCAATCCCACCCACCCAGACACTCCTAATCTCCCTCTCTTTCCTGCCTAGTCCTCACGAATGACATGCAAGACAGCCAGCTCTCCTCTCCTCTGCTCTCCCTGGAGAGAGCAGAGCCCTCCTCCCCTCCTCCCCCCTCCTGCCCTGTGTTTCTTTCAGAGACCAGTGACTCATCCAGGTTTGCAGAAGCACTGATGGATATCAAATCTGTTATGTGCATCCCTCCCCGCCTCCTCCAGCCTGTTTTTACAGCACCTCGCTGGCTGCAACCACTTGTTGTTCCCTTCACCGCGGACCGAGTGGAGAGGCTGAGGAGACACGGGCAGGTGAAAGAGCTAATTGCTGGGTCTGTGTGGCCACCTGCTGCTGCTCTGTGACTGAGGTACACCGACGTGCTGCCGTCTTTGAAACGTGGTTGTGTTTGGAGAGCCTGTGAGTTGTGTTATCTGTATATGACAGGCTGGTCATTTGTGGTGCAGCATTGTAACCTGAGTGGGTAGATCACAAGGAACTTTAAGTTTCCTTGGAAACGGCAGGGGCACATGACCTGTTGCTGAAAGGCCTCGCTCACCAGGCATATATGGAGCACGTCATGTTATGGGGTCTAAAATTTCACAGAGAGTGTTGGACTGAACTATAGCGGCTGAAAAACATACACTACAGTTCAAAAGTAAGAAATGAATAGCTTTATACAGTAAGCAACCAAAAGATTTCTTTTTCAAATAAATGCTATTTTGAGCTTTTGAGCAATCTATTCATCAAAGAATCTTGAATAAAAAAAATTGTATTGTGTTTTTCACCAGAAAATAAAGAAGACAACTGCTTTAAACATTGATAATAAGAAGATTTTTTTAAAGAAATGTTGAGCAGCAAATGAGCATATTAGAATGATTTCTGAAGGATCATGTGACAATGGAGACTGGAGTAATGATGCTGAAAATTCAGTTTTGCATCACAGGAATAAATTACAATTTCAAAAATATATTCAAATAGAAACAGTTCTTAGAAACTGTACTAATAGTTCACAATACTACTGGTTTTACTCATTTATGATCAAATAAATGCAGCCTTTGTGAGCATAAGAGACTTGTACAATTTGTACAAAAATAAATGTGCATGGAATAAATTAGTGCTTTACAAACTAACTAGTGAAGAAGCCAAAAAGTAACATGGGCAAGGAAAAAAGTAAGACGTTTAAATAGAAGAGGAAAGAACACTGGGTGTAAATAATCCGTAGTGAAAAATACATTTACTCTCTATTTGAAATACATTTATTTCATGCTAAGTATACTACAAATACATGTACATATTTATGTACTTAATAAAAATACCCCATTATTGTACATTTGGTGTACTAAACTGCTATAATAAAGTCTGCTAAATTAGAACAACTCATTTTGAGCTCATTGCACTTTAATTGTGCAGAAGTATTGCTGAAATCCAACTAAAGATTTACTGAAGTATATCTGATTGTGCTAAAGAGGAACTATTGCAAGTATACATCAGCTACACTTTAAATATCTTGCATTTAAAGACCGATATAATTCAAAGATCAAACATTCCTCATCAAAAGTGACATTAAAACATATTTTAGGCTTAATATTAAGAAATATATATTGTGCACAAGTAGTACGCCTGCTCCAAATAAAGTTGAATTATAATTTTTATATCAGTAAGTCTCGAGCAGTATGTCAGTAAATATGTTAATAGATCTGAACTATACTTACAGTAGTAAAGAGATTGTGTGAATTCAGGCGTTTTTGTTTCTGTTCTTGAGAACCTGTTAAAAGGCACGTCTGATAAAAATCAAACAGACTTACAGTGACCTCTGCTGTCATATCAGGCATCTTTCTGCTATGTTTTAAAGACATAGTTCACCCAAATAAGATAACTGTCATTTTCCTGACCGTCTTGTCTTTTGACCCATATGACGTCCACAAAAGAGTTACAGTACTGTATACTGTATATACTAGAATGTCCAAGCTGCTCTTTTCTGTACAATTAAAATGGATGGTGACCACAGCAGGCAAGCAAGATTTCAAGTAAATAACTTATTCATGACGTAACTTTCAGTCCGTTCCACAACTATCATTTGACTTCTGAAAGCTTGGAAGATAGTAACATGAACTTTTATGATGCTTTTTTGTCTATTTTGGAGCTTCACAGATGCAGGTATATCGTTGGCTCTGTGATGAGTTGCTAATGTTCCTCTGTTGTAAGTCATTTGAGAGTTCAGGTTGAACATCAAGCGTACGAGGTAAATGATTAAATGTTGAGTGAAAATGTAGGTGCAATATATCCACCTAAGTTCCAAATGACTGGGTTCATAGAGAATGTAGGCCTATATGGCCAACCTACACTCAAGACATCTGTCACATTTGAAATCATTATTAGAGGGAGCAAGACACTATAAAGATACAGAGCATTTTACCTTGCATACTGTGAGATTGTTTAAAAAGCAGAATTAAGATCTTTTCATACCATATTACTTGTCCCCTAAACACATACTGACCTCTTGTGGCAACCACATTGCATCCAATCATGCGTCCACGACTACAGCTGTGATCTACTTTGCCAACAAATCAAATCCTGCAAACAAGTGCATAAATTAAACGATAATTAGAAAGGATGAGATGACATCTTTGTTAGAGAGCACCAGCTTTATGCGACACTATAGTTTACAATGAGCCACATTGCTCTAAACATAACACTCAACTGAGAATAAACACTGACAAACAAGACTATACAGAAGATAATTACTGTGACTGTGTCTGAGTGGACAAAAAAAGGTTTGGAGTTTAGTATTATGAAAAATAAAACATTAAAATAGAGCAAGTTGAACTGTGTTATGTGACAAATGTATAGACTGCACTGAGAAAAATTAGGTCATCTAAACAAGGATGATTTTATTTTATTTTTTTTAGAAGAGATATTGTGTACCTGAAGCATGCATATTTCTTTTAAATGAAGACAATCACACCATGTGTTTATAGAAAAATATATGGCAAATAAAATAATAAATTGCTGACATGACATGTGCAGGCTTTTGGTTCTGTTTCCATATTTTATTTAGTCTATCATTGTCAAAAATACTTTCAGGTGTTACAATAAGCAAATATTCAACAAAAGTGTGCAGTCCAAAATATAGATATTTATTTCATTTCAATGTATTAAAGTACATGTATAAATTATATCTACTATATATATATATATATACAGATTGTTTTTCTCTATTATGTACATCAAGTACAATGTGCTTTACAATCATCTTACATTCACATACAGTACCAAATATACATTAAATGACATATACATTAATATACATATACATTCAACATTAGTTACTTTGTATTTTATATTGCTTGTTTTGGACTACATTTAAGCATTTTTTTTTTCAGATCGTGCCCTGTTTCATTTCCTTATTTCATTTTCTGTTCTGCTTTCAGGCAACAGACAAAAATAAGCCTCAAAGACTTTTGCTTTGGTACCACAATCATTTCCATGTGAAACTGATGAAACTAAGATATGTCTCACATACATGACCATGAACAAGAACTGGTTGATGGATGAGGTACATGAACAGGAAAGAGACTAACAAACTAACCCTGTGGCACTCAGTACCTGCAAGGGATCAATATAGATCTCTGCTTCCTTTGTGAAAGTAAATGCAATGCAATCAGCCATTAAAACTAAAGCTACAGCATGAATAAATGACCCTGGGCTGAGGTGGCGTGTCTCCATGGTGACAGCCTGTAGAGGCATGTCTCTGAGGGAGAAGATCATGTGCACGCATGTTGGGGTCCCTGTAGACAAGTCAGATGAAGTGAAGCAAAGGGCATGCCATCAGTGCCTTATCCTTAAGAGGGCCAATTAAGGTAATGAACTGAGGTGAACTAAAGCACCAATTATGATTTCACTCATCAATGTAACGCTTAAACAATCAATTAAGCAATACTGAAATTGCTACAGTTATGAAACAATATTACTCATTTATTTGTTCACAATAATTTGGGTCTGTAAGGCGTTTTGCAATGTTCAGGCTATCAATTTTACATTGCTCGATCAAAATGTCACTGCAGAAGATATTTTTACAGTGGTCACACTGCATTTCTTCCCTGTAAGAACAGGATGTTCATCTGTTTAGGCTGGCATTACTAATACTGTGTGGGTGTGGAAAAACTTTGGTGTTTATGCTGTTTTGACTCTTCACTACCCTAGAACGGTGACATCATGGTCACCCTGAGTCAACAAGTCTAGAGTTTTATCTCCAAACTTACGCCTGGAGTGAACTAAATGTATAAAAGAGTTACTGTTCTTTTAAACAGCGAGTTTTAACATATCAGATTCTCTAGAAATAAATTTGCATGAGTAGAAAATCAACATGAACTGAAATTCGAATGACCTTGCTTTTTAAAATACGTCATACAATTATAGTACAATACTGATTTGTACAGTATAAAGACTGATTTGATAAAAGTATTGCTGTACCTACTGAGTACTACTATTTACATTCTTGTCTTTGACTGCTACCTTTGGGGGGAAAATCCCAAACTTAAGTTAATTTAATTATGAAAAGTCAGATGCATAAAAAAACGAAAACATAAACAACTAAGATGTAGAGACCAACATCTGGTTGTGTTCAGCAATACCATTTATAGTTGACCTTTACTCTGCATCAATATATTTGCAGCGGACACCTCTGCCAAGGCTGGTCCTCTGCGGTCGCCCGAGGCGAATTAGACGAGGGAGGTGGTTCCAGGAGTAGGCCAGTCGGGCGGAGACCATATCGAGGGTGACGTCACTGAATTCTGCCCACAAGTTGGCGGGTACCGTCTCCTTTACGAGTTTGGGCAGAACAACAGAGTCTGGCAGAAACCCATTAACTCCTCCGAGGAGTAAATGGCGGAGAGCCCGAGACTGTAGACTCTCCCTCAGACTGCGAAGAAGATCATCCAGCCGGTCCACAAGGTTGCACTCCTCCCAGGATTCAGCGGGCGTACTGAGTAGCAGACGAAGCCAAGCGGTCTTCAGAGCATAGGACGAGAGCACCCCTCCCCACTCAGCTCCAGACTGCTGGTCCAGAGTCTCCCCACTGAGGTTACGAACCTCTTTAAGGAGCTGAAGGCACTTCAGGTGACAAGAGTTGGGGGGCAGTCTACCTTTTAGCCAAGTCAGCAGTTTCTGCTCCTGTCTGGGAAAGTACACTGTCCAAAGGTCTTCTCCTCGCTGACCCTGCCGGGATGCTACCAAGAAGGCACCATCGCCGAGAGGAAAGGCTGGGATCAGGCGAATGCCCATGGAGATGTGGCAGCAGACATAATCGGAGCGAGGGGTCAGGCGGAGGAGCACCTCCTGCTCTTCACTGAGAGATAGGCTGAGGGAGCAGCGCTGCTCAAATGGGTAACGGACGGCAGCGAGGCAGCGCTGGGTGGCTGTGTAAAACCAGCGCTGGACGGAATCTGGGCTCATCCTATAGACACTTTGAGCGTTGTGCAAGTGCATGAACGTGTCCACGAAGGCCTTGTGACGGCGTGTCCACTCCGCCTTGCGAGGCGTGTTTAGTGTCCAAAACGGTGGCCCCCCAGGTTTGTCAGTGCAAACACCAGCATCCAGTTTTAGCCCACGAGGTGCCCTCAGAGGCACGAGGATGTCAAAGCAGTCAGGTGAGCCCACCTTGTGCTCCTCATAGGAGCTGCCGATCTGGATGAAGTCACCACGGAAGGCCAGAGAAGACTCCGGCGGGACATCAGTGCGACCTACTCTCACAAGTTCACTCACCAGCTTGGCAACATGGGCTTTGCTGTGGCCCAGCACATGTGGAGAAAGACGCACATGCCTCTCGTAGTGATCGTCCAGTAGCTCTCTCTTGGAGACTCCTGATTTTCCGTGGGCCTCCGGGACTTTGTGGAAACCCCGCCTAGCAGTGTCAGGTTGAGTTGAGCAGTACTTTATGAAGAAGTAACATAAGATAAAAGCTAGGATGTACTTGAAGAGCGTGACAGCTCCGGGTCCCTGGTCGGCGCAGTCATTCCCTTGGTCCTCGGCTCCTCTGAAGATGTACTGGTGCAATAGCAGAAGAGCAGTGAGGATGCAAGTGACCAGCGGCCAGAACAACCTGAGGTTGAGAGTGTAAACGCTCATCCTCCTCCTCCTTGCTCTTTTCCAGTCTACTCCAGCTCTATGGGAAATGTTGGGGCTAGCCCATGTTGAACCACTCGCCCAGATGCTGAAAACAAGACCAAGCTGATGTTCTTTCCGTCCTCTTGAGCAAAAACTGTTGTGTAGGGGGACGTTCACCCTGTGAAGTTTCTTTGCAGATGCGGCGTGTGCCGAGGGCAAGAGGAGTCCTCTCATTCAGGATGTTTGAAAATCCCCCCTTTTGTCGCAAGTGAGCACTGTGTGAAACGGTAGAGCGGGCTCTCAGTGTGTGAGCTCAGAGGAAATGCCAAACTCTTGAGAGAGGAATTTCTTTTTGAAAAAAGAGGCGTTCAAAACTCAGAGCCTGTCCACACTCCTCCTCCCTCTTCTTTTAAAGAAACAGACCTCAAATTGGGAAGTGCTTACTGACAGAACGGGCCCTTAACTTAGAGATTTAGACATCATGATTACTTCTAAATACATGCATGGATTTAAAAGCCACCCACATGATAAACATTTCAAAAGTTAATAGTAAACAGTGCAATACTTTAAGGACAGTTCATCCAAAAACTCACCTTCATGTGGTTCCAAATCTAAATGAGTTCCCTTTTTCTTTGGAACACAAAAGGAAATTGTTTTACAATAATCACAACTCCTTCAGTAAAATGCTAGGAATAAATTATAGAAAATAATGTCAGCAGGGGTGTGGCACAGAAGATCACTGAGAAAGTTTACAGAAACACTGTATACACACACACGCACGCACGCACGCACACACACACACACACACACACACACACACAAAGTCTTTCACACAGCTCTCTGTGAAGGGAGTGTCACAGTAAGAAATTTGTATCTTTGTTGATCAGTTAATGACTCCTAACCTCATCGTGAGCCCTCCTCCGGTCACCCCTGACCCTGTGATGCTGAACAAGTAAGAACTGTCATCTCTCTTTTTCAGTCCACTAAGTGCTTTTATACTGCTGTAAGGACATAAGCCTTTTAATATTATCTTGCTTTATGGACATAAGGTTTTAGAATAGCTTATTCAAAGCTTAGTCAAATACAATTCACTGCCCTAATCACACTATCCCAATTGCATAAAGTCCTGTGTACTGTGTACAGAATTTGAATTTAAGCAAATAGATAGTCAGTACGTACTTCATATCAGACACACTGAGATGGCCACAAAGAGAAAACCACACCTTTTCTGCCACGCGCATGTTCCTACCAAGATCTTCTGATTTTTTAAAACAAACACTGCCCATGGCCATGGAAGTAATGCATCAAGTAAGGACACTCAGAGACGCAGAACATAGCAGCACCTGGCTAAGGCACACAAACCTGTATGACCCGCCAGAGGATAAACACAGAGACAGCTTGCTAAACATGGCTGACGGAACAGTTTAGATAACAATATAACTGGTCTGTTGGGACTAAGCAGATGACTGAGGAAGGAAGTGATGTTGATGATAGGGAACTTAAAAAGGCAACAGACAGGAGGCAATTACTGCTGCTTTTCTGCCATGTACCTTCTTATCAAACTCCTTGTGCTATTTTGATCGGTGTGGCCCCCTCTAAAAATATCAAGCTGTCTGAAGGGTATCAGCAACTACAAAACAACAGATAAATTCACTGATTTGCATTCACCATTGAGTTGAATGCAGCTCTCTGCCTTTTAAAAAATGCCTTGTGTTTAGCATCTGTGTCCTGAGGGAAACAAGCTCTGAGAAACAGATTTACACAATTAAATGATTCATAACACTAAGTCTGTGGATAAGCTTTTGAGCACAAGACATACAGTACACTGTCAAAACTTGTTTGTAGCGAGCTATGCTAAGCGCTAATAAGAGAGAAACAGCTGAATTCTTAAGACGTTTACTACTCTTCATTTCTTAAATACTGGCAAATAGTTTACAAAGAAATATCCAGAATATTTTGTGTGTATCTTACCCATTTAAGTCTATGTAAAGAGCTTTAGCTCTTGGAAAACAGTGTGCTATTAAGACTTAAGAGCATGTGATCTGATCATAATGAGCAACTCATGCAGTGTTTCCAGATGGGTCAGCTTCCTCTGACACATCACGAGAACAAAAGCTTGTGTGGCAGCTTCTGCACCACATTAAGCAATGCAAATATACGGGGGGGGATATGTTTAGAAATAAAAACGTTCAAAAGTAGGAGAGAAAGGCGGTAGGGGCAAGAGGCAGCCTGTGGCTAGTGGGCAGTTGAAAACCTCACAAACTTTAAGTCTGTTAAGGGTTACATGTGGTCGTAGTTGATGGTACGCTGAAAGCTGAGGAATACTTGTAGTTACACTGGGATTGCATCAGCCTCCTTCTCTCTGAATGTGAGCATACAGTAGCTCTGCCCCCTAACAGAACTTGCCAAACTAAACAGGCCTCTCAAGAACTTTTATCCAGTACAGTCAACATAAAAGACTCTAGAAAAAGTGAAAGAAGGGGCCTGGAGCATAATTTGTGCATTTCTAATGGCCTGCTCTCTTCTTATCCAACCAAATCCACCAATTGGCAACATACTGTAAAAAAACCCCAGATACTAGAACTGAAAGCCAGGGTCTCACACTCTCTGTGGACTGTCCAGGATGACTTCATGCCCTCATAGATTAACTCATGGGAAGCACGGGGAGATGGAGACAGCTGTTTCCCGCGTCTCTGCTACACAGATTATGTTACATGTTTTCATAGCCACCCGTGTGATAACTTCCCTTAATACTCAATGCAAACGTGTCTGACAGTATATGCGTATACTAAGATAACAAATGAGCATATTTATAGCATGTTATATAATATGTGTGTGGTCTCTCCTTTGTGATCTAAAATAATTTCAACAGTTGAGTCCAGATCAGCCCTGTTGTGTTGGTGGCTGCACATTACCTTTTACCTAACTAACAGGCAAAGACTGCCCTCTTGTGTTCAAAGTTGCCTTAGCAAACACACATCCTGTAAAGACACAAGACTTTAATAGCAACACAACTGTGATTGATAGAAAGTTACAGTATATTATTCTTGAATATAGGAGACAAAAACTTTGGCCATGTATAAAATCGCAATAAATAGATTTTAAATATATTTATACTGCTGTGAGGAACACGTCATTATAGATGAAGCATGTAATTTCTACAACACTAGTGCCACTACATTGAAACTGCAAAAATTATATTTTTTAAAACAGGCTTTCTAAATATTCCTCCTACTGGTCACACAAAGAAATAGTCCCAGCCTAAACATTGGTTGAGTCTATATTACTGTGTTGGGCAGGATCGGATGCTCAAATAAACAGAGCAATGTTTTGATAGAACCACAGCGTTTACACATTTTGGAGAAATTGACCCAAAATGGCTTGCTTATAGTTGTATCTGCAAATTAAGCTGGTGCAGTAGAAAATATTTCACACTTCAAAGATAGAAAAAGTAGCATCCATATTTACAAGATATCAGGGTAACTCTACCCTGAAAATCTAAATACTCTAAATACTCTGAAAATCTTTAGAGACGTTCTGAGACATAGATTGCAACTTTGCAGCCAGCCTGTATGATTACTTTCATCAGCTGATATCCAGGCACCTGCAATAGAGATGCATCATGTGTCAGTAAAACATAAAATGGCAGAGCAAAAACATTTCTGTGGCTCTTAAAAAACAAGTATTTAAATGATTCCTGTTATTGTGGATTTCTATTTCAATATTCCAGTTCAGACTTACTGATTCAGCATCATGCTCTAGTCCGGTATCATGGTGCTCCATTTCATCATCCCGAAATTCTTTAATCAGCTGACAAAAAACAAAACAAAAACAAAAAAACATCACTTTAGTGACTAACATTTTATTCATCTGCATTATCATCATCATCCATTTATTTTTCAGTGGGGTTCTGAGTCTGAGATCATGTTTCTAAAAATACTTCTAATTAACATTTTTTAATTTAATATTATTTCATACTTTTTACAAATGACAATCAGCATAAGTGGAAAATGGAACTTGGAATATTTTGGTGATACTAAAGAAGCAATTCAAGTTTAAATCCTCTAATACATATTTTAAGGTCTCATAATAATTCTAGTTTCTTTGTGTGTGAAGTTTGAAGTCTGCCATTTAAGGTTTGTGCACACCTGCAGCAGTTCAATGTACTTCTCAGGATCTTTCTCCATTAGAGATCTGATCTGACTATTGTAGTGCTCTGAGATACTCTCCTCCACAGCCACAGTACAGGCCATCGCCCCTTCCTTTCCCAAGAGAGCAGAGCCAGCGCCTGTCCAAAAAAATAGACGTGTCACGCACCAGACGTGTAACTTTCAGATATGCTATATTTTATTCTAAATTCAATAAAGACTCTTTTTAGTTACAAATAACCCAAGTAGACAGAGTTTCACATCCTTTGACCAATGATTTTCCATGACTTTTCCAGTTGTCTGTGATTTTTATTCATGGTATGAAGAAGAATTTTTAAAAATCAATGTATAGACTCCACCTGAAGGAGCAATTTCAGTTGAGCATTTTATTAAAATTTATTAAAGGAATAGTAAAGGAATAGAAACCCATTTTGATAAATTTAGCATTATATCACTTGTTCACCAATGGATCCTTTGCTGTGAATGGGTGCCATTAGAATGAGAATTGAAAAAGCTAATAAAAGCATCACAATAATCCACAAGTTATCCACACGACACCAGTGCAGTGCTGTGTGTTTGTAGGAAACCAATCCATCATTATATGTATATATATATATATATATATATATATATATATATATATACAGAAAGGAAATACTGTACTGTAAAGGTCACACTTACCAAGCGCAAATCCTGCTATGTTCCACAGCGGAAGGAGGAGGGTCGGACGCACTCTGTTCTCAGCCAGTATCTCATTAAACTTACTCAGGTGCTGCTTCTCTTGATCCCACATTTCCTTTAACAGTAATTAATATATCATCACATTCGACATCACATTGAATGCCTAGTTCCATATTACATCAGACTTCACTGAACGATGCTCTTTCTAAACAAACTAATATAACAATCCACCCAAATGTGATATAGGGAAATGGTAATCTTTGTGTAATAACTGTAATATTTGTCAGGTTTGGTTTATGGACTAATACCTGAATGAGTGGACTGATTTGTGTACGGCCAAGAACAGCCATCTGACCAGCATAGATTCGGTTGGCACCATATTCTCCTGCATGGTCCACTCTCATCATCCTGTGAAGCATGGCTTTTTCTTCTTCATCATTGGTGGGAGGCAATACAACATATCCCCTTACACTGGACACAACAGCTGAAAATCACACAAACATGCAATGGTAAGTGAGTACCATAGAAAGAACATTGGTGTGTTCACAAACACACATGCCGTTTGTTTTAATATACAGGAGCTCTGAGCACTTAAATATATTATATATACACAAATCTATTAAACACACACACACAAATATATTAAATATACAAAATATAAAACTTATACTGTTACACTTATGTTTATTATTCATGTATCCTGATGTACATTCTATAGTATACAACAATACTATGTATACTGTATTATGCACTGTTGTTCTTGTTTAAATTGCACTACAATATCTTGCACTAACCACTGTATAGATTAACTTCTGGAATACCTCTTTTCTTGTCTATTTTATTTTTATTTGCATCTACTTATGTTTGTCTATGCCAAAACCTTGTGAGCTGCTAAACAGTCTTTCCTTGTTCAAAATAATGACAATAAAAATCTATTCTCGCTACAAAAGAAATGACAAATAAATATCTACCATGATAAACATCACACATTTGCCAAATATCGCACAATGTTGCATAGATAAATATACATTGGAGAAACATGCAAATTCTTTTTGCTCTGTATTTCAAGCAATTCTGAAAAATACGGAATTTGTAGGTGTGTTTCTCTGCAAAAGAAATCTAATGCAATGTATGAGTCATACTGTAATAGTCATAAGACAGTTATGAAACTGTCTCGGTAATACTTACATTTGTGTTTTGTACAAAAGTTATTTGCTATCCGGTAGCAATAACGGCTGTTTAGAATCACGAAGCATAAGCTGAGGTCTGACAAACCTGTGCATGTTTGCAATTGTTTTTGATAACGGAGAAATCGATAAAAGTCATTGAAAGGATCTAGGTGGGCGGTGTCGCACGCACAGCGTTTACAAAACACTGAAACCGGCGCTTGAATATTACGTCAGTGACTGGGGTTATGAAAAACTTTACCTTCGAGCTTAGGTAAGACATTTATTTCGCAAATGTCTCACCAAATGTAAAATAAATCGAGCTGACCTTCGGACGTCATTTCATATTGTGCGTGTAAAACAAGTCACGTGTTAAAACGCTTATACCAATTATTTCGTTTCTTGTAAGGTTGTATACGTGCCCAAACTTTGTTGGTAAATGCTTAACCAACAAGTAATTCTATAGTTTTCCTCTATTTATTTATTTGTTAAAGATACTGTCTTTAATAATAGTATTACTTGATAGGGCTATCTGCATTCAGCAGTTTGGACAGTGTTTCCATAATGTTGTTTACCATAATGTACAACGTTGTGTTTGAAACATGTCTTTTTCATCTCTGCCACTCACTTAAGGGCATATTTTTACGGTGGCCGCAAGAGCTCAAGGCGCTGCAAATAGAAAAAACACCTGCAAATTAAGAAAACAAAGCCGTAAAGAAACGCACTGCAAATAAGAGATTTATTTGGTTGTGTTGTGACATTTGCAGTGCGTTCTTTATTTGTTTGCGTTGTGAGCATTTACGCTTCTAAAGGAGCCTGTACCATGAAGCCGGATTAGCTGGCTAGCCAGGTAAGTTTCAGTTTAGTTTGCACCAACTCTGGGTTTTAGGTACCATGAAAGTGGTTTGGCTTTTAGCAGGGTTCATCGCCATAGTAACTTATGCTCCACAGCTAACCTGCTCCGGGGCAGGCTATGTTCTGGTTTAGAGATCTCAAACCGAAATTTGACCAATCAGCTTCAAACAAAGTGACACATCTCTGACGCAATAAAGCCACTCCTCCGGTTTCTCTTACTCCAAATTAAAAGACGCTACATAGTAAAACATTTTTAAAGATAAACTCTTCTGATTTTTAGAGATGATTATTTTTTATTATTTATATAATTATTATACCCTTAATCCATTACACAAGCCATCTTAATAGTAAGTATTAAGCTTTTATTTTAAATTAATATAAACATAGATAATATGCAATATAAATACATTTTAGAATCAATAGCTGTAAACATGACTACATATGAATTTATATTTTTAAGTGTTGTTATATCTATAAATATTATAAACATTACAACTTTTAATTGCACTTATATGGTAAGATAAGTTTTCCTCTTTCATGGATCGAGTGTTTCATCTTTCTGTGTAAATGTGTTTAAATTCTTCATATTGTTCAATCTTTTAATCTTTGGTAGTGAATCACACTGACTCTATCACGAGAAGTGAATCACAGTTTCAAGGCATGTGATTGGCTGCTCATTACTGATGTCACACTTTCATGTGCACGCGCTCCATTAAGCCTGAGTTGACAGAGAAAGTTGATGATCAGCTTCATGGTACTAACAAAGCCGGATTGGACTGGTTTGGTTTTGTCAACTCAAAACTGAAGTTGTAGCGCGTTGCGCTCTCTCGGCCACCGTACATATTGGTTTGCTTTAAAGGTTGCATATTCTGCAAGTATAAACTGTGTTGAAAGTTCATGTGTGGTACCAGCTGTGATGAATACTGATAAAAATTCAAAAGATAAAACAAGATGTGTATGAAGCAATGGAACAGATCATTTCTTTTGCTGTATTGCACAGTGCATGTGTATCTGGAACATGGTAGATGGTACTCTGCTGGATTTGTTGAATTGCTATTCTTGTTTGTGTAGGAGATGCTGTCATTCTGGACACAACCGAGTGGGCGTCTGGTGGTGGGGGTTGACACAGCACCTACAGCGCGTCTGAATGCTGCCATCGCTGAGATCAGAGAACAGTGTGATGGCCTGTTGCCCAAGAAACACTGAAAAACTGAAGCACGGTTCAAATATGGGGTAAATAATTTTAGAAGCAAACACAAGTACACACACACACACACACACACACACACACACTGACTCGCTTCTGTCTTTTTCTCTTTTACTGTTCTCTTTTGTCAGCAACAGATAGTTGAATGTTAAACTGAAAACTTTCTTGTTCATTTTATTTATATGAAATTTAGTCATATGTTGCCTGTTTTATTTTATATATGACTCTTAAGAGCTCATAGCATCCTAATATAAACAGTATTGTATGTATATTGCATGAGTCACTTTACCTCATCCCTCCACACAGTGGCACTCTCACACAGCAAATAGCAGCAGTAAACCCCATTGAATTGTGATTTACCAAAATGAATCTGTTTTCAGACTCGAAATGAAATGTATTTTTCTTGTGCAACTGGCCTTGTGGAAGTTTCTGGTAGAAAATGTTGAAGAAAAGTATTCACAATCAGGGCTGGGAAGGTTACTTTTAAAATGTATTTCACTACAGATTACAAAATACATGCTTTAAAAAGTAATCAGTAATGTATTTCGTTAGATTACTCAGGTTTAGTAACCTAATCTAAATACTTTAGAATACTTTGAAATACTTAAGCTATGTAACACAAGGGAACATATACTTGATGTATTATTTTTGTTTTCCAACTCTAAATAAGTGACATCTACCAGTTATAAGATTTTTCTTTGCATTTTTTTAACAACATCAGTTTCCACCGCATTTCTATGAACAACAACAACAAAAAGTGTCATTTAAATCTACCAATCAATATAAATTCAATTTGAATACAATGAATGGGATTCCGTGCTGTTTCATGCTGCATTCCAAGCTTCTAAACGAATCCAAACACACCAAACATATCATAAAAGTAGCTAAAACAACTGGCACAGTTCTACAAATTATACAATAGATTTGTTTAATGAATGGACCAAACTTTAAGTGATTACTTCATAATCCTCTCTATAGAGAAAAGATCGGCACAAAAGAATCGCTGAGTCAAAATTGACAGGGCTCGTTTCCCAAAGCAACTACGGTCGCAAGTAATGTCGTTGAAGTTCAACGTAATTTAACAGCCACAGTTCGCTAATGATGCTTTTGGGAAACATACCCCAGATCTATCCATTTTAATGTGAACCATTCACACTGGTTTCGTTAAACAAAAAAAATGATTCATTTAAAAGATTGACTCAAAGAATCATCTGTTCACGAATCGAATCATGAACTCGCATTACCGCGCCAAAGATGATCTGTTCTTGAACATTACAGATGGACTTGAAGTCTTTATTCATTCGAAAAGCACACAAAGCTGTCGTTTGACTTTATAAACTTTTATTTCATGCATGATTCGTATGGATCTGTTAACTGAATGCAAAGTGTGAATTCTAGGAGAATTCGGTGTCATTTTTCAATTAAGTTCTTAGAAATATTAAACGTAATGATAACCATTCAACACTCAAAATATGAGAAAATTGAAAAATTTTATCCAGTAACTCGTTTCTCTAAGATCAAGAACAACTTCCCTCAAGATGCTTTTTTCAGATTAGACGTTGTATCCTTCGATGCTGATTGTTGCAGGTAGGCACTGCACTGATGTTACGTCCTTTTTCAGATTTATAAACTAGTCTTTGTATTTCCACGAGAGAAATGCATTACGCTAATGGCTTTCTGTTGTGTCGTGATGATGAGCGTACTCTCACTACGAGTTGCTAAATGAACAGGCGGCTGCACGCATTTTTTTTTTTCAACGGAGAATCAGTTGCCTAATTGGTTAAAATCCACAAACTGTTCACTTAAATAGTAAATTAAGAAATTACATTAAAATTCAAAGTAATCTTTGGTAATCTAAAATACTTTTCGGATGTAACTGTAATTTGATTACCACCTATTTAAAATGTAATTATAACGAAATACAGTTACTCATATTTTGTATTTTAAATACGTAACGCCGTTACATGTATTTCGTTACTCCCCAGCCCTGTTCACAATGCATGTAAAGATAATTATTTGTGATCACAGCTGTCATGCACATATATGGAAATTACCACTGTATTTAAGACAAAGACTGTATTCATTTTTTAAAGAATGTGTTTAACCATTTTTGAGTTTAGATTTCCAGGGAATGTAATAATTGATAAAATGTGTATTATTTTGAATGCAGTGTAAAGGCCTGTTCATAGGACTATGACTATAAAGTTGTAATAATCATTCTCATTATGTGAGAACGGGGAAGTCCAAACCACAGCTGTAATGAGAAGGGCACAGAGGAATGATATCAATAGAGTCCATTTCGGAACAATTTTTTCCAACGAAAGAACAGCAAAAACATTGACAGCCAGTTTGAATTTATCCACCTTTAAAGAGCTTGAGCGTTTAAGTGTCAGATTACATAACAATTAACATCTCGCCTGTATTGAGTGAGGTGACTTCTTGGACTTCTCACTGTGATCCAGAGTTCGGGTACTCAATGTCGGACTCTGAACCAAGTCCGGACTTAAGTCCCATTAACTCTTCACTGGGCATTTGATTGACAGGCGATCTGACCAATCATAACACAGAATCTGCCATTTTGTCCAACAAGCAAACCAGACAGGAGAGGAGATTAACTATGGTGGACTTTAGCTTGAAAAATAGTGTGGGTTCATGTCTTTCCACCTTTAAAAATAAGATAGCTTCTGATGTTCGTTCATGTTTATTTTGTGCTATGACTAGTAAAGAGAAAGACATGATGGGTTCGAATGCCGCTTGAACTGAGGTGCTACAGCGATCTGTCACGACACAGTAAAGAGCCACAAAATGGAATTTATTGTTTGAATTTCTTCCAAAATGAGATCATTTGAAAGCTGAGACTTTGTTTCATACCAAAAGTAACCTGCTCTGTCTTGTCTGTCGGTGTGTTGTCAGTTTACTCTTTGCTCCGCAATGTATTTTTCACTGCGTGAGAACATGATGTGTGGCGTGAGAGTGCATGGCTTGTTGGACTCAGCGACAGTAACTAAGGAGGGTGGGTGTTTTTGTGAAGGGTCAGTTATGGACTTGACATGGACTCTGACATTTCAGACTAAATTTTTCTGAGTACAGTCAAATTCAGGTAATGTATAACATGAAAGATGTAATATTTAACAACATAAATTTAAGATAAGACATTAGTAAACGTCTCCCACTCGAACTGGATTGGTTAAGGACTTGGACTCGACTTGGACACAACAAAGTGGACTAAGATCCACTACTATGATCTTGAATTCACATCACTGCACCTTCTGCAGTTGAACTTTCAACACTTTCAACTTTCAGTTCATTACAGATCTTGGGCACTGATCTGAAAAGTGAAAACCCTCAAATTAGCTCTAACTCTTGCATATCCCACATTTTAGGACAACCTTTGCCCAATTCCCTCCTCAGATGTCTCTGAGGTTTACTTTATGTGTGTCCTTTCACAAATTACCACTTCTCCTTGTGAGAGCTCTAGTGACTAAACAGCTTGTCCTCCAAATGGAAGTCAAAAATAGAAATGGGAAAAAATCTTTTTCAGGATTTTGGTTCACAGACAGAGGAGACAGAAAAATAGTCACAAACAAAATTTCACACTTTTAAGAGCCTTCCAAAAATATATACTGTAATATAATGGAATATTTCCAATTTATGTGTTGTTTGTTTTTGTATGTATTTTCTGAAAATTAATTTTTCAATGGCCGTCAATGGAAAAAAAAGAAAGATGCTTTTTGGCATCCATTTACTGGCATAATGACATCTACCAACAGACTCGTTTGAAGATAACCAGCCAAAACTTGACTCCTTGGCTCAAAAAAATAGCAATGTTTGCACAGAACAGTAGCGTTTAGACTTTTTGGGAAAATGTGTGAACACTGTGAATAGCTTACTTTGTTCTAGCTCAGTTTAAATATGCCAAAAAATATTTTAAGATTGTACACCTTTAAGTACAGGTGCAAATTTATTTGGCATGTGTGTGAAAATTAATTGCCATTTCCCAGTGGCGTGCACGGTTATGCGTACACACGCTCAAATGCACAAATACACAACAGCATAAGCAAAACTGGGAATATTGCCCTCCCGGTGCAAAATAAATACACTAGGGAAAGAAAAGAATACTGCTTCAAACTCAAGTGTGAGGGAAATCCACGCACCTGACTCAAGATACCCACTGTAGCATCAGAAAAGCACTTGCCATCTGTTTACAGCAGTTCTCCACCATCCTATTACATTGCAATAATGCGCCAGGGATATCTGTTAAAGAGCTGACGTTTTTTTCCATGCAAATGTCACAGCACATAGAGAAAGAAACCTTCGATCATTGCTCTTATTTGGTGATAGTGGGGCTGTAGTATTAAGAATGGATTGAGAAGCAATTTACTCCATTGAAGACTTTTTGATGTTGTTAACAGTGCTGCAGTCTTCTGAAGTGTGCTCTCTACAAATTTTGCTCTTTGACCTTGATGACTGGTTTGTTAGTGCGTTACATCGATATAGGTCCCCTCCGGATTTGGCCAAGTAGTAATAGTTGCTTGTAAAACCTTTAGTTTTCCAATTACAGCTCCATTTCTTACTGATAAATTAACATTGATGTTTCTGATTGGGAATTGTGTGTATTGAGTAAGCTGGAGAGACATCATTCAGCGCCTGCTGAAGGAGTTATTCAGGACAAGAGGAGTTTAAAGATGTAAAATGTGCTCTGCCAGTTCTTTGATGCTGTGATTTATTCTTTATATCTTCGTCTCTGTCTTTCGGTTCCCATGGTTCAGCTGCCCTCTTCAGGCATTAGGAATTTCCAAATACATATTGCAAAATATTTACACTGGACTATTTCCAGCTTACGGCGAACAGCCTCGGCTCTCATTTGAGATTTTGAATACACCAATACATACAGCACCAAGCCTTCAAGGCTCAGTAAAAAGGCAAAGGAATTACTACGAAATTGCAGATAAATATTTATTTGAAAATACCTCAGCAGTGGCAGTCAGTACAGACAGTGTGTATTGTTCGCAGGGATCTCTGCCCTGATGAGGGAGTAAAAAAAATCACCAAGAAGATGGTTCGACTGAATAACAACACAATGGCTCCCTGATATGAGAGCGGATTTAGCCTGCAGGAAGCATAAGCAGACTGTAAACACACAACTGAGGCGTTCTTCTGACAGAAAAGCAAACAGTTTAAAGTGTCGGATATTACAGAGGTATTAGATCCAGTTTAAACACTCTCAGATCATTTTACAGAGTTCAAATTACCCTAAAGAGCTGGCTGAGAAGCTAAAAAAGAAAAAGTGCCAGATTCATTGCACTGGTAAATGTATAAGCAAACATTTTTGATACAGGTGATAACATATAAGGTCATGTTAAAAAAAAAAAAAGTTACTATATTATTTAGATTCAGTAAAATGGCTGACTGGTTTATATGTTTAGCAAACCTGCTGACTCAAAGGAGTCAGCAGCTTGTCCCACACCTCCAGTTTTATGATAGCCCTGCCTAAAGGACACATGGTGGCCCTTACGTCCAGAGATTTTCCCTCAAAGTTAATGCCTGACCCACTGGCCTCCTCCCTCACAAAGCCCTGTGGGTTCTTTTGATAATACATTTCTTTATAAAGGGCCTGATCACACTCCTTTCCTTTCGGGTAGATGCCTACTGCAAACCAATTCTTATACAGATTGTAGTCCCAGGGGACAGAAAACATGACGGCCAGGGTCTCAATGTAGTCATTTCTGCTTCGCTCGAACAGGTCGTAGGTCATAACCCCCACGCTGCCGGTGGCATGAGCGCTGGTCTTGCTGAAGGTGCATACTTCGGTCTTGAGGGGACGCACCGTGGGCTGAGGTGGATTGGAGGTTTCACCATTCTCAAGATAGACCCTGTGGGATTTATATGCATGAATCATACACAAACATGCACACATTTATTGCTACACAAAATGCACATTTAAATGGATAATTCGCCACTCCAAATTCAAATTCTGTCATCATTTTTTCACCATAATGTTGTTCTAAACAAAAAAACAAAACAAAACAAAAAAACACTAAAACATTTCCTCAGAAAAGGGTAAGTCATACAGGTTTGGAACGACATGAGGGTGAGTAAGTGATAACAGAATTTCCATCTTAATGCATTTTATGCTTCTTTCCTTAAATAGATATATACATGTTACACATATAGAAGTTTAGATACAAAGTTTTAGTTTTGAATGCTTGGTTTAACATTAGTTTTGCTTCCGGTTGTAGTCTCACTTTGGGTTAAGGAGGCAGTAGTTGTTTGTCAGGTTGGTGATCTCTATGGTGGCGTGTCTCTTGCTGCTCACGTTGGCAGCGGCAGCCTCAGCAGACTCAGTCATGATGGCGCACGATAGATCTGATTGACGGCTGAAACAGAGAGAAGTAGAGAGGAGAAGGATGGTGTGAGAAAAGAAGTCTGTACCTCAGTAAAAAGCAGCGGAAATGCAGTTTTGTTTACACTGCAGGGCAGCAGCGAAAATACAATAACTTTTCTGTTGTTTTTCTGTGATAAAAGTTTGCTGTTATAAGCTAATTGTCCTCTATTTAAACTGCTGTGCTGAATTAATGTTAAATTTAGGTTTTATTACTGAAAAAGATTCTGAACTGTCTGGTCTGTGTATGTGCATACACTTAAATATAAAGCATAGAAGCATTAGATTAAGTTCACATAGCTCTTCTCAAGTTCACTTCTGCCCCTCTCTTATTACCATTGTCAATGTTAACTAGCAAATAAACAGGGTCACAGTAATTACATGCAGAGACCCCACTTCAAAAACCATTGTGCCTCTAGCAATCTTCAATTTTATAATGCACTGCTTTTAAAAGAAGCAAAGAGTGTGAAATAGAGTTGCTCAAGTGTCCATAACTGAATAAACTGTCTTGCTATGTTTTGTAATATGGAAATAAAAGGATACATTAGCATTTAGTTTTGATTATTAAGTTATTATTATTTCATCTCAAGGGGAATGAAGGCTTACCTCTGTGGTACTCCGGAGTGTGTGTGTTGCTCAGTAACAGTGCGTTCCGAAAGAGTCACTGCGTTTTTACTTTGTCCCTTTCCCAGTCTTCATGATCAACAAGAACAGTACATACCCACCTGTGAAAAAAAAGCATGCTTACTCAAATTTAGTGTACACCCTCTTTACACACAAACATGGAGACACACTTTCACTCACATACCAGCTTAAGAGGCATCAGTGACATTGGTGGGAAAATGCTTGGAACAGTCCCACACCCAAAACTGGCCGTTAAATTTGTTAGACCAGAACAGTGAAGTTGCATGTACAGATCTGTCTCGGAAATTACTCAATTTTTAAGGGGTTATGCAAGCTCAGATTCAAACAAGTAGGTATGGCAGCATTTACAGAAATACGTTTTAGGTGAGGTTTCCTGATTAGTAATAATTAGTCTTTATAGTGTTTAGTACACTAACAATAGTATTTTGAAACAGTTTGGATGGGAATGTTTATTCTATATGTGTTTTGAATAATGAGCTACAGAACGAGCCTAGAAATATACTCACGTCATTTCATAATTTTTTTTTTTTTTTTTAAAGATATTTTTATGGGCTTTTTATGCATTTTTTTATAGATAGGACAATAGAGTGATGACAGGAAAGCACTGGAAGGAGGAAGAGAGGGAGCGGGTTCGGCAAAGGACCTTGAGACGGGAATCGAACTTGGGTCGCCGTGAGCGCAGTTGCACTGTATGTCGATGCACTAACCAAGCTATTGGTGCCAACTTCATTTCATAATTTTAAAAATAATACTGTTTTTGTGTCACGGAATATAGTTTTAAGAGTTTTAATGTGAGAATGTACTTGTTTAGATTTCAAATATGTGGTTTGTTAATAAAGATAACGTCTATTTGAAAATCACAGCCGTGCCGATATACAGCCATGTCTCACATCTACTCATGTGATGTTGCTCATATAAGTTAACATTTGTTCATGGTTCATGATTTTAAATTGCTTAATATTACGTTTCATTTCATGTTTCTTATAAGAAATGTATGTGAAAAGCAAAGGGCGGCTTGTAGAGCATGATGCTACAGTGATAACATGTTTATGGGCTTGATTCCCATGGAGTGCATAAATGTATGTATACTTTATGAAATATATTTATGAATTAATGTATACTAATGTATATTTTATGAATGCAACAAGTCTCTTTAAATAGAAGCGTCAGCCAAAATATCACCTCACTGTGTGTGTGTAATATATATATATATATATATATATATAATGTAGTGCAGACACAGAACCAAACATAAGTATTCAAAACAGTCTTTTTATTTAGACACACTTTGAGATTTACAATCAGAAATCTGGGCAGCATTAAAAAAGTTGCATCAACATTTGAAAGCACAATGGTATGTGCATTATGACATTTAATATGCGTATGATGTTTAAGATCATAAAAAGTATATGGAAAAAGTATTTTAATCATATGTGTACTGTTACTGTCAGACAAAATTTGTTTATTGTTTAGCCCATCTTGTCATAGACCTCTAGCTTAATAATAGCCTTGCCCACAGTAGACATGGTGGCCCTTAAGTCTATTTTCTTTCCCCTGTGGATGATTCCAGTTCCCCCTGCATCTGTACGGGTGAACTGACTGAAGTCCTTCCCCTCATACATGTGCTTGTACAGGGCCTTGTCACATCCACGGCTGTTCTCAAACAACCCAATGCCCATCACGTTCTTGTAGAGGTGGTAGTCGAAGGGGATAGAGAACAGAACGGCCATACGCTCAGTGCACATACGGTTCTGCATGTGGAAGAGGTCATAGGTCAAGATGCCCACAGCCCCGGTGGCAGTGTTGTCATCCTTAGTGAATGAGCAAACCTCGGTCTTGGCGGTGCGGATGGTGGGTTGGGGTGGATGGTTACTGAACCCACTGGACATGTACACTCTGAGAGAAGATTATAGTTGACATTGGTCAATAATATTTTAAAGATATGTACAATTACAACAAATAACATTGAGTAAATAAAAGGAATTTGCCAAAAAATTATGTGATCAGTAAATCATAATAACTTATGTTTTTTTCATTACTTTAACTCATCAAAATAATTTAACCAATTTCAAATTCATTTTTAAGTTATACATGTTAAATAGATTTTTTACAGTGTACAGCTGACCAAAATATAATTCTTAAAGTCACTACTCTGCATTTTTAAAGAGTTTTATCACTTTGCCAGTAACTTCATTTAAATAATTGTAAATGTAAAATATTTTCACATTCTAAGGACTGATTTTCTCCTTACTTTGGATTGATAAGGCAGTAAGCGCTGCTAACATTGGTGATCTCCACTGTACAGTTCCTGTTAGTGTTTATAGTTGCTGACACGGCTTCTGCGTTCTGCATGTTGGCACTGCTTCTGTGGGGGTTATGAAAGAGGACAAATATTTTAAGAAAAGACTGGAAAAATTATTTTGAAAAGAAAATTGCTTTCAGCAAAGTACTAAAGGGACAGTGCATATAAAAAATATGTATATATGCCTTTTTTCCCCATACAATGAAAGTGGACGAAGACCAGCTGACGTCACTGTTCACTTACATTGTATTTAAAAATGCAACTTGGATATTCTGCTACATAATTATTCTTTTAAAGCAAATGGATCGTATGGCAAACCCTACAGCATTCTAATCAAATACATTTGATTGACATGCAGCTCAACATTTACACACAATTCAAGGCAAAGCCTAATCTGTCTTCTGGTCAGAAACTAGCCGGTAAATGTGACAGCAGCTAGACAGATGAGTGTTTCCTACAGTTTTAGCACAGGCGCTAAAAGATCTCTAATAACAGGCCTGACAGCACGGCAGAAAATGGAAAGCCACTTGCGGGCTCCATATGGCTCAGAGAACTAAACTGTTAGCAGAGACAAACAGTGAAGCAGCGAGCTGAGAATCATGACATGCACCAGCAGACACAAGCAGCGAGACTTTGCACCATCGTTACAGCGCAGATGAATTAAGGGTTAATGCTCATTTCTGTAATTAAGATAAACGCATTTTTACCTTTTGTTTTTACACCGCATGCATGGAACTGGTTAAGAAGCACCTGACAGTTACCTGCTAGTAAGAGAGGTTGCTGCTGCTGAGAGAATTGAGGGTTTGCTGCTCTTCTGTTTCAGTGTAGATGAACAAAGTGGTGGGTGAATGACAGAAACACTAGTAGACACACAAACACCTGCTTGACAAACACAGGCGTGTCCCCTTCTTTCCCCTCCAATGCTGACAGGAAAAAAAACAAAAAAAACGGCAGAAACATTTGTGGGAGAGTTTGATGGGAGTTGACGCAGTTACACTGACTAACTGCTTGCAAAATCTTATCAAAGCACCATTTACAGAATTCATGGGCACACAGCCAATAAAAATGCCCAGAAAACAGAAGAGCCATCTTGTAACGAAGACAAAAAAATTACTGACTAATTCTGCAACAATTCATATTTTAGTAGGTAGATTATGGACTCAGTGCTAACAAAAACACTAAGTGATTAATTCATGCACTTACATCATGAAATACCTTGTTGGTTTCAGTGCAAATATTGAACTTAAAATTAATGATGAAAAACCATATGGATGGATACCAAATCCACCAACGCCCAAAACCTTTGTGAAAGGTGATACAGAATGATAGAAGGCTTAAAAACAGGGTGCAAGGGCAATGAGAGATTATAGTGCACTTGTGTAATATTTGCATTACAGTACATATTATCAAAACATGTTAGATCGTCTCTCTCTCTCCTAAGAGTGACAGTGTGTGATTGAACGTGTCATGGTCCGATGAAGCAAGAGAGCGAAAGCACACAGCCGCTCCCTTACAGCTGACAAAACTGAGAGTGTTGCGAGTCCCACTGCATGTACAGGCATTTCCCCTTCATTCCAGCACATTTTTAAACTCTCACACACACACACACACACACACACCTAGAGACTTGGTAGGAATGTGCAGAAATACATTCAGGATGCACTCACATTTGACTGAAATTTCAGGGCCCTCATTCATTTTCCAACAGGGGGCAGCAAATATACACCTATTCACTCCATTAATCCTCTTCTAATTATGAAACATTTTACATTCCAGGAGATTTTTTTTTTTTTTTTTTAGTTTGATGAAATTAATTAGCCATTTTAAAACAGATGCTAAGTGAGCTATGCTATGCTTTTCTTTTAAAAGGAGAGTTCTCTCAAGGAAAATTCTCTCAATAATTTACTCGCCCTCATTCATGTTCTGTAGAAGAAAGAAAGTCATACAGGTTTGGAATGACATGAGGGTAAATAAATGATGACAGAATTTAAATTTTTGGGTGAACTGTCCTTTTTTATGCTGTGCTAAAAGTACATTTAAAGATTTAATGTAGCCATTGAAATGCATTAAAATGAATTATAACGAATCAATCTGTTTATAAATGCAGCATCATAGTAGTCCCCATAAGCCATTGATTTATTTTTCCTGTCTTTACAGTAAACCAAGAAAAGCTCAAAGTGACTTTTTGGAAGTAGTGCAACTAAAGCTTTCCAATAAAATGCTTGATTCACATTCTCTCCACCATCCGAGGCAGTTCAGCATTGGCTGAATCCTTTCAAAGGAAATCAAAAGCTAACCTTATGATTAGATGTATTTCAGTGTAAAGTCCACATCCCATTACCCGAGCCAATGGAGGCTCTCTAAATGCATAGAGCTGCCGTGCGTCTGAAGGGCTAAAGATTAATCCCTGGAGCCTATGGAGCTATTCACAGGTAGGGCCTTTCAGATGATGGACTAATAGCTATCGTTCTTGGGTTTGTGTGTAAGTGTGTGTGGGGGGTTATGCAAACAGAAGTGATTACGCACAGTCAGGCTGAGGTGTGTGTGTGTAGGGGGTTGGAGTTGTCGGTTGATTGATTGTTAAGGGGGGCGAGAGGTTCCGCACGTTCACTTTGTGATGAATAGGCTGTCAGATGCCCTCCAACTACCCAAACAAGGCCGTGGTAAAACAGGCATTTAAGTGATTACACCAAACGTGTAAATATTAAACGTCCATTACGGAGGGATTATATATGCTGCCACTCCGCAGATGAGAGGCGAATGAGGGAGAAAAAAGACAGTGATGTGGGGATGAGAGAAAAATGTAATAGAAAAAAGGACAGGTGCTCAAGCTACGTATTTGTTGTTTCACGCCTGACTAATGTTTTTCTGTTTATTCTCCACCAAGTCTCAGGTATTAATCACATTTTGAGTGCACTTGAGGTGCATGTTTTGTGTGTGTGTGGGCGTTTTGTGTGTGTCGTGTATCTCTGATGCTTTAATTTGACCGGGCATGTTACCGCATCCCCGAATTCAAATTAGCTGAGATAAAGAGCGTTTCCAGAGATTCAGTGAGGGTCTGGGGCAGGGAATGTGTGAATATTTATCTTTTGTTTAATGATGATTTGTGCGGTGTGCCCTTTAATTCCTCTGCAGCCCTGTAATCGATAGGGTGGCGTGCGACATGAATACATTTGCGTCCTCTCCAGGTAGCAAGAGCGAGGCTGCAACCTGCAGGAATGATTTAAACTCACTTGTCAAACAGACAGAAGACTGAGCCCTTGAAGGTATGCAGAGTTTATTGGATAGTCCAGAACTTGCACAATTTTTGGTCTGACTGGTTTAGATCCTGCCGAAAGCAGGAAAACCATGATGTTTCATCATATGAATTTCAAATATTTCATAAATAAATAATTGAAGGGGGTTAAAGTTTAGTCATTTATCTGAATAAACCAAACTGGAAAATTGATTAAAAGGTTAAAGTAGGTGTCAAATATGCAGTGAGAATTACGATGGGAGGTTGCTGTGTGTGATTTCAATATTTCTTAATTTTTTATCAGTTCTATAATTAAAAATTTATATCTCCTGTGGTATCTATTGCTTCAGAAATGTATCCGTTTAATTCAGTAAAATGCAAATTTTTCCAACAAACATTTTTCTTAGTCTTGTCACACGTTTTGTATCATGTACTGTGTCAGTTCACAAGACATGGTCTTTCTTTCTTTCTTTCTTTCTTTCTTTCTTTCTTTCTTTGGTATGGAAATAATTCTGTGCTTCAATCATGCTTGCTCATGTTTACTGTTTATGTAGTTTAGTTGTCATATTTGGGACAACTGTCTTTATTTTTTTGTCTGTGGTTCCAGAAGTCCCTATCTCCCTCATTCCATTTATCTTTAAAAATGTCTTTTACAGTTCCTGTTTGTCTTCTCATTCTCTCTTTCTGTAAGATTCTGTCATGTCTTGGCTCTGCTACCTCTGATTGGTCCCCAAAAATTGGCTGTAGTCTCTCTATTCTTTAAAGACAGGGCAGTTATCATACCATTGTTTCCATCCTATTCGTCTCTTCCTTTTGTTCTTCTGTCAGTGTTGCTCTTCTTGGTTTGTCAGGAGGACAGTTCCTTTGTGTTACCGTGGCTATTATGCTGTCCTCTACAGCATTTATAAAGTAAACACTAAAACTTTACTTAAAGGGATAGTTCAACAAAAAAATGACAAATTTGTCATCATTTACTCACACACATTCTTTCATGGAACACAAAGGAGTTATCTAGAAGAATGTCCATGCTGCTCTTTTCCATACAATAAAAGTGTCCACACTTTACATTCATTGTATAAGTTTGGACATTCTGCTTTGGACATTCAACTTTTTTTTTGTATTAAAACAACATAAAAAATAGGAGTTAAATGATTTTGTTTAGTTGACTAATTATTGAATCACTCAATAATGAGATTTTTCTGCCTATAAAATGTCAAATGTAAAATGGACCTCATATTATAAACAACAATCATTAATATATTTTTTCTATAAAATATTGGAATATTTCAGAACACTATTATTAATTTACTATGATAACCTCTGTGAATATGTAGCCTATATTTAATTATAGTGTCATATCAACAGCTTCTGATTCATAGAGTGGTTGTTGCTTAATAGCTTAATTTTTTTTAGAAGAGAGAGCAAAAAGTTACACAACACACAAAATGTCACACAAAACTTCCTGAGCAAAAGTCACATGACAGATGGTAATTGACAGCGATGACTAACAATGAAAAAATAAGAGTATAGGTGACCACAGGTGTGGTTATCTGAGGCCGTTTTATTATTTTTCACATGGCTTGTGCTTTGTTCAACAAACATTTTCCAGACTGTCACCAATGCTAGAATTTAAATGATTAATTTTATATAGATTTTTAAAGATTTCTAGTTGAAGTCAAATCATTCTTGTTTTTTTGTTTCATGTGTGACCACTTTAGTCACCTTCTGGAGTGCCTATGTGAGCATCAGTAAATGATGACAGAATTGTCAGAAAAGATGAAAAAAGGGGCCAGAATGAGAAAAGAAAAAGTGCTGAGTGAAAGGAGATAGAAAGGAAAGTGAAGAGAGGAAAATCAATACTTTCTTGTCTTGCACTCCAGTCAGCGTGCATACATGGGAAATTTCCTCACCTTATATGTTCTCTCATGCCTCTCTGCTCCTTCATCCCTCATTCACTCTCTCACTTTTCCTCCATACAGACATATCCTCTCATCCCTCCTTTATAAGAAATATAATCCCATTGATCAGAAAACCAATGGGAAGCCTTTCTCTGTAAACACACAGTCGTTCAATAGGAGGCCAGGGACTCTATTGGGAATTCATGACAGGTGTGTGTGTGTGGTGATTACTGTAAGTTGTGTGTGCATGTGTTCTATATTTGACTTCTGAGATCCTGAGTGGCTTAGAATCAATTATAAGTCTTATTGCCTTCCTGTCTTGTCACCCCTCATCTCCAACACGTGCATGCGTCATCCCGGTGTCGACCGAGGGCATGAACGCCCACGTGTGTGTGTGTGTGTGTGTGTGTGTGTGTACGTGCACATTTCGTTCGATTCCTCCCACTCCCACCAGTGCAATTAAGCATTGTGCTCAGTGGACGAGGGGATCAAAGGTGTGATGGTTCTCTTTTGACTGCAGATGAATGCAGAGCGATGGCACGAATGGACCAGTGCAAGTCTGGTTATGGATTTTTGCCCCTGTTCCAACTCTCTCTCGCCTGCCGCTCTCATCGTGTGTGCAAGTGTTTAAGAGTATGCACATCTCTGCGGAGTGTGAGAGTGTGTGGTGTGACAGGCTGTGGCCTTAAAGAGAGCCGAGTCCTTTCCTTTCCTCAGACTGATCCTAAATCATCAGCTGACACTTTAAAAGGCCACCACACAGCTTTTTTACTCTGTCACTGTACATGAGTCCTGTGTGTGTGTGTGTGTGTGTGTGTGTGTGTGTGTGTGTGTGTGTGTGTATGTGAGAAGAGGGACACATGAGACTGCCCATCTTTGTTTTCCATTATACATTATTCATTTACATACCCTGTTTACATATCCAAAATACAATAAAAGCAGTAATGCTGTGAAATATTACTACAGTTCAAAAGAACCGTTTTCTATCTGAATGCATTTGAAAATGTTATTTATTCCTGTGATGGCAAAGCTGAATTTATAGCAGGACTACAGCAATACACTATTAATAGTTATTTTTCAAAGTTGTAATAAAGATTAGTGGATCTTACAAGGAAATACTATTTCAGTTTTTCTACTTTAAATTTGGTTTTAAATCAACATGTTACTTTCCTATATTTGGCATTTCTTTGTAAGTAATTGTGAAATTTACTAGTAATTACTGACTGAAAATTGTTTATACACCATTTTTTGGTGTGTGTGTATACTGTAAAACATTAAACTCTATAAATGAGTATTTTTGTGTTTTGCCATATTTTATCTTAATTCTGCACTATTTACAATTTGATTATAGATTTGTGCATCTAAGATTCTTAATTTATTAATATTAGATGCAATTATGAATTATGTAATACAAAAAAGAGCAGCAAAAAGTGAAAAGATCAACAAAAAGGTAATATTTTATTCTGTTTGCTGTCAGTGTGTGAGTGTGCAGATGCTTTAGATGCTCAGTGGCTTTTGACCCGTTCAGTTCTCCAATTTAAGCTTGACACTCATATTGTAGCTAGTATGACAGAAGCTCACTTTTTCTAAATGTTATTATTGCCTATCATGTACATGTGTTTTTATTGTGCTGCTTCTGCAGGGTCTTTTCACAGATCTTTAAAGGTCAAGTGGCCGATGAGTGTCTTACCCCAGCATGATTTATCTTCACTACAGGAATATTACGGGATATTAATCAAAAACGTAGAATGATGTGGCTCACACTGGTCACAAGGTTACACTCAAAGAGATGCCAGTTTCCTCAGTGCTGATAGAATAGAAAGAACCTTGGCCTACACAATGAAATGAAAATGTAATATTTTTGTTGGATCTGTGGTGGAGTAGATGGTGAGTGGTGATTGCACAAGTGGAAGACATAGATTTGATTCTGGCCTGCATTGTCAGCTGGCCCAACCCTCCCCCCATAATTTCATACCTTTATCTCTACTGTCATTTCAATAAAAAGTGCCAAAAGCCCAAAAAATATAATGAAAAAGAAAGTGTCACTTTTTCCCAGTCTCCTTGAAAATTCCTTTTTCACATCATGTCTCAGACTTCTCCCTCAGATTAGTGACATCAGTTCAGCAAGTCCTAAAACTCCTCTGACAACGTGCAGAAAAGCCTTTACACTCTACAGCACAATGAGCTGACACACACTTCCCAGGAGAAGTTCATCCATTCCCACAGTTCATCCACTGTCGCTCTTTCTTCACACACACGAACGAGCAAACATCTGCTCAAACGCAAATGTGTAATATCAGTATTAAAGGTGGGGTATGTATTTTTTCAAAAAATTTTTGGAAAACTGAGATGGGCCGAGTACCAAAACAAACTTGTAGCCAATCAGCAGTAAGGGGCGTGTCTACTCATGATGTGGAGGAGAGAGAGCACTCGGCCGACATTAGCCGAGCCAAGCGACGACAGAAAGATAGAGATGGCAGATAAAAACAAAAGAGGAAAATGTCTGCGGAACAAAAGAAGGCCTACACCGTGCCTACACCAGACACGACTGTTTTCGTGTTGCGCCGCAACAGCTAAAGTCTGTCTACACTGGACGCAACAAAAAGCGATCGTTGAAAATCAATTGAAATTTGTGCCAGCGCGTCATAAATAGAACGCAGCAGCAGTTTACTGTCGGGGATTTTTGGTGTCCCATCCAGTGTAGACAGCATCAGTAATTATAATGAGTTCTATAGTATTTTGTTGCGCTGCATTGCGCAGCTCGCGTCTGGCATAGACATGGTGTTACGATAAGGCAAGAAGCAGGACCCATGTAAATATCGGATCAGCTTTCCAGCTCTGGAGAGAACTCAAGGAGCGGGAAGGCCTGCGATCAGACGCCGAGGTTGCTTTGTTTCTTCTCGATAGGTGAGTAACATTGGTTTTGCTTTGTTTCAGAACTAATCGTTGCCTGGGTTGCGTACGTATGTGTGGGGTGGAGCTATGAAAATAGGGACGAGATACTTTTGGGGTAGAGGCGTGTTTGTATTGGTGATTTGAAATATCAACATTGGCTACCAGAAATCACTTACCCCACCTTTAATAGCATTGTAAATAGATGTAAAGAATCTTAAACTTTCATAAGATTAAATTTTAGTGCCGCTTACCTTTTGCAAAAGTCATATTGCCACAATGCAACACCTGTAGGTTGTTGTGGGTCATTGCTATGCAGTTGCTGTTGTGTTCTGTGGTTTGTAGCATGTGGTTGCTGGTTGCTAGATGGATGTTTACTACAGTGGTTCAATAAGCTTTTATGATATACTGATTCATACATGACAAGTACCTCTTTCAATCTAAATCTATGGGATATTTTGCCTATTGTTATCAACTGTCAGGTGAAAATAATAAAGGCACATACAGTATGTCTTCAGGTATTATTCATGTCCACAATAAGGACATCATCAACCCGATCACTTTATTTAGCGTTCCTATAAACACTTTTTAAAACAAAAAGTGTCCATGTAAATGTGGCTGATAATACCTCATATAAGTTAGGCATGTATTCTATAACTGTAAAGCTGCTTTGAAACAATCTGTAACATATACTGTATATATAAAGGTGAGTTGACTTGTCTTGAATAATCTGCGAGATGTTTAGACTTTTTAAACAAAGTAATAGAGGAAAATGTGATTATTATTTATGGGTTTTTTTTTGTTTTTTTTTTGGAAAAATCATCTTATGCTTAAGACTGCATGCTAATTTGGTCCTCAAGAAACATTTCTTATCAATTTCACACACACACACACACACACACACACACACACACAGTAAATATAGCCATTTGTTACGAATTTTGTTTTCGTCTTCTGATTTCAGACAGAAATGCTTCTACAAAAACATTGGTTACCCTCACAATTTATATCCATTTGGAAGTACAGTAACTTCTGCTGTTTCAGAGAACTGTCAGGCCGCTGAACCTACAGGATAACAGTTACAAAATACACTGTGAACTTGAATCCACCTCAGCACCCTCCTGAGTAAACCCCAGGGAGCAAATGCTGGAGTTGTGTAATGGCTGTTTGTGAGTGCTGTATGGATCATTGTCAGGCCCCACAGAGAGAAAACAGTGAGGCAATGACTCATTGTGAGAGAAATGCACAGTTACATCTCCCCAGTATTTAAGTTCTCCTTAAGCTAACCACTTACTTGTAACAACTTAAGTGGAACTGACCATCAGTTTGTGTTTATGAGTCAATAAAACTTAAAGTGTACATACTCCCTCGGTGCACATCTCGATGTAATAAGAAGCCTGCAGACAACAGGAAGGTTATGGGAGAGCTCCCCAAATCAAGAGTTCATTTTGTTTGTATAGTCTTTTTCACAATAAGTAATGTTTTTCTGTTTTAACTTTATGACATAACTAGTTGTGCACTGCAGTTCTGTTCACATAGGACATGCTAACCAACTCACTCTCAAAATACAGGTATATTCACCTAAATATGTACAGATTTTTCATTTGTGGCTGAACTATCCCTTTACATTTTAATGAAGTCAGTTTGGGTTATTGAAAGCAATGTCAATCCTGTTTATAACCAAACCGAGTGTGAACCTAACCGTATTTAGTACTCTAAAACAGGACTGACAACTGTATTCTGCTGCAGTGTGAACATAGGCTTGGTAAGTTGTAAACCAGGCCCTAAACAACTGTGAAAACATGAGAGAATTGAATGAGGAACTTTCACATTTTGACACACGTCTGAAATATGAAATCCTGATCCATATTAAGCGGTGTGGATATTGTTGAACACAGAGACAAATCGTGCTCATCTCCAATGACCCCGGCGAGGAAAATGAAAGTCCACACCCTATCAGTAAATAAATCAATCAAAATTTAATTCAGACTTGCACACGGTGACCTTCACTTCGGCGGTCTTATAAAAACGGCCATCATGCCATGTGAATTTCATTTACGGCCTCCTACTCTCTGTCCTCTAAAAGCAATAAGGAGTAATTGGGGATGGCACTCACTCATACCAAATGATCTTTTTCAGTCCTCCACACCGAGCTGTCACGGAAACACAATCCCTCTCTCACTCCCTCGTGTCCATTGTCTTCTGTCTCTCGCTCTCTTTCTCCTCGATGCGCATTTATCCCATTACTCTCACTGTGGAGACTAATTAACTCTGCATAAGTGAAAATGAGAATTGGTTTCTAGTGGGTGTTGGACGCATGACAGAGCCTCTCAATCCTCACGTACGTGGCTTACACACCTTTGGCTTCCACTGTGATTGTTAATCTGTATGTCCCCAATTAAAGCCCACTGGGGGTCTCATCGCGATGTCACCAGGTGTGTGCTCATTAACACTCAAGGGTTCGCTCAGCCCACTCAAGACCTGGCACAGCTTCATTTGTTTCCCTGTGTAATGAAGGAGAGTGGAAATGAGCATAATAAGTTTGCCTCAATTAAGAGATATCACACAAGCAAGGGTGCTGTTGCACTTAATATCTGCACGACTGCGATTTGGTTGTAGGCATGAGGCCACACATAATCACAACCAGTGCTGTCCTTTGGGCGGTGCACCGGGCCCCGTGCTTTGAGGGGACCCTGTGGTGAACGGACCGAGGGGGCCATGCTCCCTACCTCACACCAGTCCCCGCATCAGCTAAGGATGGCCCTGATCACAACCATGTTGCTATTCAATACAGGAACCAGGAGTGTATGGAGACACATACCGCATCTTTAGAAATGCATTGCCCAGACTGGCTCTTGGAGACCCAGTATGCAGAGTTTAGCTCCAACCCTAAACAAACACCTGCTAATCAAATAGTGAATCAAAGTCACTTGCAAAATTGCAAATTGCAAAAAAAAACCCCAAAAAAACCCAGATAGGTGTGTTGAACAGGGTTTATGAAGGAAAATGTCACACATTTCAGACCAAGTAAATAAAATGTAAGGATCCAAAATTAACAATGCTTCAAAATTTGAAAATACAACTTCCAATACATCAATACTTTTTCATTCATTTTTCAAAAAGCAAAGAACAAACCACAAAAAGCTTAACGCTTGAATCGCTTGAATCCCGGCCATTTGAATATGCAAAAAACCTATGCCCTCTGATCACATTGCAAACAAGTGATGCTCTTCAGTATTTTTGTCTTGATTTTTAAATCAAGATACATTTACTTGAGAAACAAAACGACATAAAATAAGAAGTTTTCATACTCCATTGGCAGATATTCCTGTTTTAATCATAAACTCATTTCAATTTGAGTAGTGCTGTCATCCAAAATAAAAGTTTTTGTTTACATAATATATGTGTGTGTACAGCGTATATTTATTATGTATATATAAATACACACACATACATGTATATATTTTGAAAATATTTACATGTGTATATATTTATATTCATATAATTTATATTATATAAAAATATATTTAAAATATAAACAGCATATTTTTCTGAAATATATACATGCATGTGTGTGTATTTATATATAGATAATAAACATACACAGTACACACACATATATTATGTAAACAAAAACTTTTATTTTGGATGCGATTAATCGCGATTAATCTTTTGACAGCACTAATGTCTATATTTATATTCATATAATTTATATTATAAATAAATATATTTAATATATAAACAACATTTTTCTGAAATATATACATGCATGTGTGTGTATTTATATACATAATAAATATACACAGCACACATACATATATTATGAAAACAAAAACTTTTATTTTGGATGCGATTAATCACAATTAATCTTTCGACAGCACTAATTTTGAGCAATTTCTTATAAACAAGACTTCTTATTTTATGTCATATTTTATGTATCTTGATTTAAGAATGTATAGATATTCAAATATTCAGGAAAATATTCATTTTTTGTTCTCCGCATACCACATTTAATGCCAGTACTTTATAAATTAAAGATTTTTTGCTCTGATTTAAGCTTTTTGATGACTGAATTTGTGAAACTGCAAATTAAGACTTTTAAAGACCTTTTTAAGACTCGCAGAAATCCTGAATCATTTAGTTCCTTTAAACTCTGCCCCTTTCTTACAAAGCTTGCATTCAGATCTGCCTCCATCCAATCAACAACCACTGGATAGAACCAAGTACCTGCCCTTGATTTTTCTTCTTTCACTCAGTTTCTCTCAGAAGTACATCACACGATAAATGAAAATATCTGTCGCTACGTCCGTTTCATTGGGGACTTTAAGTCAGAACATGAAAAGAAAATAATAGTGAAGAAGAGTTATATTCTTAAAAATGTTTCTGGCCCTGATTCTGAAAGAGTGCTGGCTGGGTGCTTTGACCAATAGCATGAAAACACAATTCACAAGAATAATCAAGAACCACAGTGTTCATGAATTAATAGCTTTTATTGGAACAGCGTGACAGAATTTCCTTCTGTGCAAAGGCTGGTGATCATGGGCACTGATCAAAAGGCTTGAATGAATAGTATGGACTGAAGTAAACACTAGCGGAACTCTGTTGCCTTGTTTGTTATTGGAGGATTATGTTAGTATCATGGCAGTAGTCAGTGCTCTCTGAAAACAATAATGCAAAGGGAACAGATGTGGCCCACTGTGCCTGGCAACACATGAAATGTCAAGTGCACTTGAAAGAATCACTGTGTGCAGAATCAGAATAACACAAACTCACACACACACACACATAGATGAAACCGAGTCCTTCTTAAAGGCTTTTTTCTCTTTTTTTGTATTCAGCTTCTTCAGTGTACTGAGCCTGCATGTATTCTATGATATCTCCATATTTTTTTGTTATTTTATGCTGTTATTTGCCATTTAATCCTAATTGATTTGAGTATGCAGTGTTCTCTGTAATAGACCATTGCTGTAAAGGCTTAATCGTAGTCACTGTAGATCCAGACTGATTTCTTTCAGTTAAACTAAATCAGATGTGAAAATGTGGGGCTGCTCTGGGAATTGCATTAGCATCATTTTTTTTTTTTAAAGTTAAAGGTGAAGTGATATTTTTTCTGTTTAAATACTTTTTTCTTTTCTCAGCTCAGACTGTAAGTAAGGCATGTGTTGATTTAGTTCCCTGGAAAATGTAAACACTGTGCCTCTGTGATGGCATCAAAACATTGTTCTGTTTGTTTAAGAATTCTGACCAGCTCGACATAGCAACACTGACTCAACCAATGCTGTAAGTTTGGGGGAGGGGTTATCTCTTTTCCAGACCAGTGGCAGGCAGGGGGAGTGTTTGGGGAAACATGTTTGACAAACAGTCATTATTCTTTCAGTTCCATTTGATGCCATTAGTGGTGTAAGTTGCATGCTTCACTTTTAAATGGATAGTTCACCAAAAAAAAAAACAACAACACTGGGCCTAACTTGCTTTTATTTGGTGGAGGGTTTATCTCTTCCTGACCAATGACAGGCAGGGGTAGTGTTTGTGTAATGTGTTTAAAAACATTTTTAAAGGGATAATTCACCCAAAAAAAACAACACTGGACCCAATTTACTTTTAAAGTGGTCATATGACGTTGCTAAAAAGAACATTATTTTGTGTATTTGGTGTAATGCAATGTGTTTATGTGGTTTAAGGTTAAAAAACATATTATTTTCCACATACTGTACATTACTGTTGCTCCTCTATGCCCCGCCTTTCTGAAACGTGTCTATTTTTACAAAGCTCATCGTTCTGAGAAGGGAGGTGTGCTCTGATTGGCCAGCTATCCAGTGCGTTGTGATTGGCCGATTTATCTCAAGTGTGTGACGGCAATGTTACACCACTTACCATGTTGTGATGCCGTGTCTCGGCGCGACTAGACAAAAACAGTAAAAACCCATTAAAAACGAGGCATTTGTTGCATCCAGTGGGGACATAATTACTGATTATAATGACTTATACTGTCTTTTTACGCGTCGCGTTGCATCGCGCCACGTAAACATTACCATGTCTGCATTTGTGATCGGAGAAACGACAAACAAGCACTACTCTACACTGCTCAAAACTCACGTTTGAATAGTTAGTGGCAAATTCTTTAAATAAGAAAATGTACTTTCAGGCTGTGAGTCAGGAGCGCCAGACTGTCCTTGCAAAGTTGGAATTGCCCCAATTTATAGATACAGCCTTTGTGCACAGCTGGCAGGCTACTCCTAGGTTCAGGAAACAGTCCTCTGTAAAATGCGCTGCACACAGTCTAATATTTGGGTTGAACTGATCTGGAACAGTGTTGTAAATACAACTTAACCACTGATTTCTAGTTTTGTCCTCTTTTGGAAGCCCAAACAAAGTAGTTTCACTTTCACGATGAAACACAGCGTCTCCAGGACATGGCACCGGCGGCAGCAACAATAATACTGCGAGAATAAAAGTTCCGCCTTCTTTCTTTGCGTAAACATTTGTGCGGTGTTTTGCAAATCTTCCCACACAGTGCAAGTATAGGTCTCTGCAGAAAAGTAATGGGAGTTACCAGATCGGGGTGTTTTTAGACCATGTTACCTGATTGGCTGACGTCATAGTGATAGTAGATTTAGGGGTGGGGTTAGGTCAGGTGAATCACTAGGTGCGTTCGACTTCATGCAGCACTTAGCAGACCGATCGGCAGCTGACTTGAAGCAGTGCATGCCGGTTAGAAATTTAGTCCGACTTGAACCGGCGCCGACGCCACGTCACTGTCACGTGTGGCATCAAAGTACCGCGATAGCGTTTCGAGAGCAGC